>JAODJU010000014.1:15113724-15133994 GCA_026776725.1 Gnathonemus echidnorhynchus | reverse complement strand
TAAGGCAGTTCTGAAGGCGAAAGGGGGTCAAACACCGTATTAGTATGGTGTTCCTAATAATCCTTTAGGTGAGTGTACATTGATTACATTTACATCAGATAATGCTTTTCCTATTTTGGATTTCTATGTGACCAATTTTGGACCTGGGAGAGGGGTAGGTGAGCAGGAAGGGAGGGGGGAGAGGGCAAGATGTGTCTGTGATCAGTGAGTCTGCCTGGGGGCTTTTTCTTGTTCAGTGGGGGTTCAGTGGAGGTGAGGTCACTGATAGGTTGGTCTGATAGCCTCTGCCCAGCCTCATCGGAGCCGAGTTGACAGTTTCCCCTCGAGTGAAACACAGCACAGGCCCAGAGAGTCTTTATCCAGGGTCACTGGCCTCGTTTCTACCAACATGGAGCCAATGCTGGTGCCAATGCTGGCTGGTTCTCACTTGGTGCCTTTTGAGAACCAGCCCGCATTTCCACCCGTTTCAAAAAGGAACCGAAATGTTACTTAGGCAGAAGTGAAAGTGAAGAAAAGTTTAATCTGTATTTTTTTTTTTTTATCTGATTTGGATTTGAAGTTTTTATAATTAAGCTGCCGAACTGAAAAAATATTTTCAGAGTGACTCGTTGAGCCCTGTCTCTATTGCCTGTATCCACTTATGTCTCCATAAAGAGTCCCCAATCTGTCTCCATAAAGAGTCCCCAGTCTGTCTCCATAAAGAGTCCCCAGTCTGTCTCCATAAAGAGTCCCCAATCTGTCTCCATAAAGAGTCCCCAATCTGTCTCCATAAAGAGTCCCCAGTCTGTCTGTGAGTTTATTCTTGCTTGCTGTTTCACTGCTGTCCTTATAAAGATTGCGCAATAAGAGTCCGCTAAAATCTTTACGTTGCAGTCCACCTCATGATCTCTTTGCTACTGGAGCATCACATTCAACCTATTTATAATTTATTATTAAATCGGTCTTTCATTTTCTATGGAATAAAAACCGATGTAATGATCTTTCATTTTTCACAAGATAACGATGTAACGTTATCCCACTAATAAGTTGCACAGCTGAACATTCAACCATTAATTGAAATTAGCCCACAACGAAATCTAGAAAACCAAGGCGTGAACTGAGTTGCTATCAGCCCAAAGCGCCAAACCAATATCTCATTACAGTTGAAATGGCTGATTTTCAAAGATAAAACGCAAAAATGATCTGCTTATGCAGAGGACATCAAAATCTGTGATTAAACTTCGCCTGGCTTGCTTTTGTTGAAAGATTTTATAGCAGGTGGTCTGCGTTCTGCTATTTTACTGCCTTCTTTTTGCTATCATAGCAAACAATTTCAGTTATACCCTTCGGTTTGGCTACCTTGCCAAAATATCCTACTCATAGTTTTGAAGGGACATTTGTATTTGTATTTATGCTGTCAAAATAACTGTCCTATACTTTAAAAGGGGATAGCAGTTTTATATACATAATTTTATGGTGCCAGAAATTGCTGTCTATAGTTTTCAGTGGGGTAGAAGTTTTTTTACATGTATTGCTGGCAAAAACTACCAACTATAGTTTTCAGTGTGGTAGCCATTTTTTACACATACTGTAGTACTATACAGTATGCTGCCAGAACCTGCTGAATATACTTTTCAGTGTGGCAGCAGTTTTCATAAAAAAATTTAATGCCATGATAAGAATGTAATGTTATAAACTGATAATTATTGGTGCTTCCTAGGTCTTTTTGCTGAATTTTACCTGCTGTAGTTTTCAGACTTACAAACAACGTACAAGACCTTGTGTCAAGAAAAGACATTGAACCGACCAAATTGTATAGTATGAGGCCAAAAATTCGGAAAATTGTGATGAGAATAAAGGAGCCTACATATGTTTTAATCTTGAAAACCAAGCATCTATAGTTTCTATCAGTACCCTGAATACATAGCTGAATGACTTTAAACATGAGTAACACACACATAAAAATGTCAAATCAGAACTATTTACCCATATTTTTGGGTGTGTGCAAGCAATTTTCAACTTAAAAAAGATTTAAATAAAAAATGAACAATGTTTATTTTTGCTGAACATTTATCATAAATATAATTAACAAAGTGAACAAATGTTTATTATATTTGGCACATATTAAATGTGCCCACTTACTGCATTGGTCACTCTGCACCTAAAGGACAGTAAAAGTAATACATGGTTTGAAACAATGAAACAGACCTTTATGATAAATCTTTTGAGAAATGTATTTGTTTTATCTCTATAAAAATAATAAGTCTGCAATGGGTTTGCGTTCCGTTCCAGGTTGTTACCCACTTTGCACCAGGTAAAACAACAACTAACAAGATTTACATTTCTATTTAAATGAAGAATTTCTACTTTACATATAACAAAGACCACAATTTAAAGTACTCTCAACAAGCAAAACAAATACACATGTACCGTTGACTTTATGGTAAAATCTTGTTCATATGTACAAAATTCTGAGTATGTAAGAATACAAACAATATAATATTAATCATTTTGATTTGTTTAACGCACGCAATAAACAGAAGTATCAACAAAGCTTGAATAATGTTTAAGATAAACCACATTGAAACAAACATACAAACCTCTGCTTCTGCTGAACATCCAAGTGGAGCAAAAACTTTGACTACCTGTTAACTGAATTTCGAACATAAAACTTTACCACGTTAAGCTATCTTATGTGACTTGTCTCTACAATTACCTAATTATTACTTCACATAGGCTCTCTGCCTAAATATCACACACAATTATTTAATTTCAGATCAAACTGCATTTTTTTTAAATAAAGGAATCGTATTTATGACATTTTAATGGTATTTACTGTCTAAATTTCAGCTGAATGGTTATAATGCTGTATAATGCTTTTTAATACTTTTGACTCGCAGTAACACTGTATTCAGTACAACATAAGAGATGGTGAGATAAGCAGTGACTGAACAAGCGAAACGACTGTTGTAGCCCGCCGCTTTGTCGGCATGCACAGGAACTGACATCTGTATGTTTACTCAGTGCTTTTGTTTGTGCGTGTGTGTGTGTGTGTTTTTATCATAATAGAATAGTGTTATTACTTATTATTATTATTATTTTTCATTTTGCCAGTTCAGTTTCTCATTTGTGGCTGTTATTTGAGCCAGTTTGTTACTTAAATGAGAGACCGTTTACTGTACTTAGCTTACATGCCTTCCTTTGGTGGACATACTAATTTCCATGTGATTTAGTATGGTATGATTTTTTTACCCCCAGCCAAGGATGAACATTACTTTATTTGTGGCTAATTACCATTGATTACCACGAATTTATTCGTGTTAGTGGTAATCAGGGCTGGTTGTACTGGGAGTACATAAGGTACGATAACAGCCCGGGCCCGTCCTCAGACAGGCCCACCGCTAAGTTACTAGGCATGCAGCTGTCATGTTATCGAAAGTAACACACGTGCGTCCGACTGTAGAGGAGACATGGACTCTCTTGATTGCTGCTTCCCGTGCCTCTGCCCCTGGCACTACCTCATGACATCATCTTAAAGGTGCCAGTAGTTCTTTTGAAGCTACCACTTAAAATAACAATAACACCACAGCAGCCACATACTATAGTAACAGGTTTGAAGTCCCCCACCCCCTGAAAAGTTTTGTCAGCAATATGACACATAGTCATGTAGTAAAAATATGAATTTGCGCACCCTAGTCAGCTAAATTTAGTAAAATTTAGTTTGTTGCCTACTGGCCTGAAACACAAGACGGGTTTCTTCACTAAATAGCACCTGTAAAAAATCCCTTAGCTTACTTTGCTCTGTTTTGTTTGTTTTAAACAGTTTTGGCAGAATTCTGTGTAACACTTTTGTTACGTCCTCACCATCATGTACTGCTGACCTTCATGTCTTCTCCCTAACGTTGCCCTGATGAGCCACGCCTGTTACTTGTTGCCCCTTATTAGTCTTTGTACTTAAGTACCTGTTTGTCTTATCATTCCTGTCCGGTCATTAACGTCTACATTCCCGTTGTCTGTGCCTTTCCCTGTATAAGCATTATGCTTCTCCGCCACATAAAGCTGGTCAGTCTGCCGCCTCTCCACTGTGTGAAGCTGGTCAGCCCATAGCTGCCGCCTCGCCCATCCCAGTGCCTCCAGAGCCCCACCCAGGGGAGGCCATTGCCACCAAACCCAAGTCTCATGAGTCTCACCCACAAGCTCCGTACTTCAGGCTCCTGGCCCAGAGAAAGACACTCTGCCCAAGTCCTCCAGCTCCCGGCCTGAGAGGGGCCACATCACTCGTACCCGGTCTCGCAGCAGCCATTCTGTCCTGCAGTGAACTTCTGAGGTCGCTCCAGGTGTCCCAGCTGCACCCTGCTCACCTCCAGGTGTCCCCTTGGTGCCCACGACACCTCCATTTGTTCCATCAGTGCCCAACTTACCTACTGGTGTCCTGTCTGTGCCCTCCTCGCCTCCTGGTGTCACCTTGCCGCCTTCTTTGTTCCCTGCAGGTTGCCACCAGGTCAACGCCTGACACCCCAGTTGCCACCAGGCCATGGTGAGTATACCCAGAAGAAGTCCAGCTAGAGGACTTAGAATAGGACTCTCTGGATCTTGCCCTAAGTCTGTCTCCATGGGCCCCCAAACCTCAGCCTGAAGTCCACACTGACCTGATCTGGAGCCCCAGTATGGTCAGACGTGTCTGCTGGGGCCCCAAAGAGGGGTTGGCTGAGTCTCCATGATCTCAGAGTGGGAGATGGGGGCTCACTCTCCATGCCGGCTGCCCCGACTCTCGTTTGCCTGATGTTGTCTGCCCGAGCAACTCTCCTGCTGAGGACCGAAGGAAAGAACCCATAACATCCTTCTGCACTGGCCTGGTGGCCCTATTGCTCCTCCAGTGTTTCCTTCCCTGCCTCTATTATTCCCTGTACAAGTCTCGTTTTTGATCCCTTGCAGTCCTGTTTGTTTTCCAGTCGCTGTTTAGTTTTGATTTAATAAAGCCTCTATCATTCTCCCAGCCCTTGATAGAAGCCCGTTATTTTAATATTAACAGGGTGCCCATTCACACCTGATTGTCATCACTTTGATTGACAACCATGATACTGATTGGCAATATCTGACTCTAATCTCACCTTCAAATAACCTGCTAGGTTCACATAGTTTTGCCAGTCACAGATTTGTGACAATTGATCATTTTCCTTAACAAATAGAGGACCAAGTATGATATTTTGTCTCATTTGTTCAATTGTGTTCTCATCTACGTTTAGGACTTGTGTGAAGATCTAATTATGTTTTGTCTTGTCCTGGCTTCTCTGTCTGCATCAATCTGTATGGTCTTACAATGTCGTGTCTTGTCTGTCCTGTCATGTCTGCCATGTCAAATCCGTCTATTTGGGTACCATCGTGTTATAACAGTGGGTGGGTTGGGGAGGGCAGGGTTGGAGTGGATACACTTAAAGTATTGAATTATTATGGTAAATTATGAATTAAGCTGTTTTCTAAACAGAGGGGAGGTGGCTGGGATAATATAAAAAAAGGAAAATTCTGAAGGGTTCACTAACTTTCAAGCACCACTGTATGTTCTAAATTTATTGACAGTATTTTGATTAAATGTTATGCACACATTCATTTTAAGTATAATGGGTTGGTATTCATGTTTATGTTTCAGTATCTAAACATTTTCAAATAGTATAAAGGAACATCATGTTGCGGTCATTAATGAGTAATGTTAAGTACCCTTGTAGTTGAAGAACAACAGGAGCAAAGCTTGTTCTTTATGTGAAATTTAATGGCAGCTGGTTGCTAAAATTGAGGTAAGAAGATACATTTTACAACAGTGAATTTTTCAAAGAATAGGGAAAATATGTTTTTAAATGACAATAAAATGAAAGTAATGAGTTATTCATTTCAAGGTTATTTCATAATTTAATCTAAAAAAATAGAGGCCACTCTGTCTCCTCACACTCTATGCACCAGCAACCTCTCGTGAGATTTAAAGTTCTGCCGGTTTAATTTTCAGCTGATACTTTAACTTAAAAAATGCAAAATATAAGTCTGCTTTGCTTAAATGTTAACTGTGGTTAGACATATTGTGTCATTGTTTTATTCACTTCTTGTACATAAATATCCTCTCACTGATTTGCTTGTATGATCAGATATTTTAAAGAATAATCTGTTTAATAAAAACTATGACGAAACATGAAACACTCTTTCCACTCATACATATGTTACAGTTTCTAAAAGGATTCTCAGTAAGATACACATTTTAAGTATTGTATCTGAATAAAGTACTGAATACCTTCAAGGCTGTGTATTCAGTATTCAGGTATATATACACTTGCTCATAGAATTCTGCCCAGTGCTGATAGTGCACATCTTGATTCTGTCACATATTAAATCGAATAGTTTCAGCCATTAAACTCAAAGGAATTCCACCAGCAAAACAAGCATATTACAATACTAAAGAACTCAAAGCAGGGGCTGGGGGGTTGAAGGGGTGCTGAACTGCTCGGACCAAGCTAGGAGAGAGCAGCCACTGATAAACAACAAGCGTTATCTGAAGACTCTGTCCGGTCCAGCCACACACACTAAGTCTGATCAGTCCGTGCTTCCTGCTCGTGCATTCCTCTGACTATCTCCTGTATTACCCTGGCTCATTAGCAGCATGGAATTCGCTCGTTATAGAAGTCCCCCAAGTATGTTATGGGAGGTATGTCTCAGCTGGACCCAAGTGGCATACTGACAAGATGAGATGTTTTGTTCTGTCTTTTGAGAAACTGTGGAGGATGACACTCAGAAATGTGGCCAAACTGATGAATGGGTTAGCTGCTTTAAATGGGATGTGACCGTGTACGTTACATTCAGATCATAACAACAGGCATTTAACTGTGACAAATTATGAACAAAAATTATGGGCTTTTGGTCCACAAATTTAAAAAAAAAAGAGTAGCAATTTGTACCTTTGCTTGTCACTGGGGCTGTACCCTCAAGTGTCTGCCATTTGTACCCTATCTGTAGGTTTATGTACCATTTAGTCTAATTTAAGTGGACTCTGAGGAACATCCCCAAGTTACAAACAACATTAATGTGCCCCCAATGGTACAAAAATTTTCCTTATAGTCCATTTTTGTATCTTGAAAGGTATATTTTCCCTTGAGGGTACAGCCCCAGTGACAAGCAAAGGTACAAATTGCTACTTTTTTTTAAGACAGTGCAGGGGATGTGTGTCTCACTTAACGTTAATGTTAATGTTAGCCATTCTTTTACAAATGCAGCGAGTAAATTTTGTATTAACAGAAAATCTTCATGTTTTCTACATTGGTGGGAGCCACCAACGTGTTGAGAGAATTCTGTCTGTTCTGGCTTGTAACATTATTGCACATATGAAGGGTAAATTAGACTGTCTTATGGGGGGGGGAGGTTTTTCATTAACTTCTTAAGTAGGTGTCTGCAAAACAGAACCCAAGAATCTAAGATATCTCGGATAATGATCAGTAACAGAATAGAGGAAGTGCCACTCTCTAACCTCCAAAAACTAAAAAATAGAAATAAAAAAGTAAATAAAAAGTTAAATGACAGTAGTTGAAATAAGAAGAGGCTATGGTGGCATTTTACCCAAAAAGATTTCTGTAAGATTTCTGTAACCTCACGCGTGTATGAGCACTCATGTGGTCAGAATATGACCAAAAATAGAAATGTCAAATAATTCAGAATGATGAATTATTGCCTATTCTTAGGCGCTTAGGCACAGATGTTGTGAGATAGTGAAGGAATGTTGTGGCTCAAGTTCTGTCCCTCTAGGCACAAAATGTCAAACTCCCACTGATGAGGTCCCTGTAAACATGAAGGCAGCGGGGATGTGACGACCGGGGATGTGACGACCGTGATAAACATGCCCCTGTTGAACTTTGGCTGCGAAACTACCGATCACTTTACAAGGAAACTAATTACAATCATTACAATGCTAAAGCAAATACGAAACTTCACCATGACACAACAAAACAAAATGAGTTCGACACGTGGCCATTGTATAACTTTGCGGATGTGGAGCCACCCTACTTGATAAAAACGAATTTACTGAATTTTGTTTACACATTAAATTCCAGCACTAGGATGATGTTTTTCAAATCTTTTAACACTGGCTTTAGATTTGTAAGTTCTCATGAGAATTGCAACCACAGGTCAAATGTCAATTCTTTATTACTAATCCGACGCCTTCCAGTGGTAGGTTGTCATTATCAGGGCGCCATGCTGGGTGGGCATTCGGGCATGCTGCTGCTCAAAATATGCATGAGGATTTTGGGGGGGGTCCTCTTTTGGGACGCTGACACCCTCTGAGGAGTGGGTGGCCATGAAAAGAAGCGAATCCCGGGCAAACGATCACCCCCACCTACAGCCATGTCCTTCTTCACATTGTTGACTTTCATTGTGTCAGTTTTCTCATATTAGTAGTTTTTCCTTTTAAATGTGTATCAGTGCTCAGTTTGAACTGAATTATATAGTATATATATATATATATATATAATGTTCAGTTTGCTTTCTGCATCCAGTGTCTGTAGACTGGAGCATGTTCTTCTGCCAACCATGAGAAGAAACTCAGGCTTACTTAAACCCTGAAACTTCAAGCTTAATTTAAAAAGTAAAAAAAAAAATAAATGTTTATTTACGAAGTTTCACAGCCCCCTCCGCTCAAACTGGTACTGTATTCCTAGACTATGATGAGTTTGAGTTATTAGCTGTATGTAAAGCAGTTTCTGCTCTGTGGACAGCAGTTAAAGAGACCGGTGCAGTTTGAGATTAGATTTGACTCCCTGCATACACACGTGCATTACCCATTTTCCACGGGTATTCTGGGTAATCCCAGCGTCGTTCCTACGCCCGTGTTCACATCTCCAGATTGCCTTCGGTCTGCTTCCTGGCACTCACACTCCTTGCTCGCTTCATCTGGTACACCACTTTCGCCGCCTCATCTGACAGGTCCTAAAAAGTAATATGGGACACCAGTCAGGAGAGCCAAAAAAAAAAATAGCTGGATGGTCTAGGCTTGCGTTTGACTGCATGTGCGAGCGTCAACATCACGGCTGATCCCGGCTCACCTGGATTGGGGAAGACGGGCTGGCCTGTAAGCCTTTGAGTTCTGAGTTTCTCTGAAAAAGGGAACAATCTCTTCCAGTGTTCAAGTCTTAACAACACTGACAACAGCAGAATTCTTTGTGGTCATTGGAAATTATGTAGATCCTAGAGATGAGGGAAAGCCATATCCACCTCAACTGATGGCTCTTACTTATCAGGGCCATAGCCAGGCTTTGAAAAAGAATGAGGTGCGGGACCTGGGGGTGGGGGGGGGGGTGGGTTGTGGAGTCGGGTTCTTCTCAAATACATTATTAATACCGGGGCCTTCATAAGCTGCTTTTTTTTATCATTATTATTTATGTGAAACGTCAGTTAGCCTAATCAAGCCCATTTTTATTCAGGTGAATATTTAGCTTCAAATTTTATTTGTAGCTTTCAAAAAATTTCCGAGGTCCGGACCTTGGTGTCCTCATAGCTGACTACAGCCCTGTCCCTCATGGTTAAAAACTTGAATAGACAAGTGCTTGAGTAGTTAACTAGTGCTACGGACCTTGCTTCCCCCTGACAGATCCTCACAGATCACGGTCATGGTGCTGATCCAGTTCCCATAAATGCTCTCTTCCTTGGGCCTGGGCCTCTGTTCACTGTGTAGATATGGATGCACTCAGTCAATGACACAGAACATGTCTTTTTTTATGTATGCAGAAAACAGGCACACCCAGAAAGTAAATCACTGCCATAGAGATAAATAAGGAAAGATTGTTGCATGTGTTCACCGGATTCCCTTGATATGGTGGTATTTGAGGGTTATTCATGGCGTTATTTGGTACCTGATGTCCTTTAGCAGGTCCTGTTGAGCCTTCAGTTGCCGCTGTGCCTCCAGCACTCGTCCCTCCATGGTCAGCCGGGCACACAACTGGGCACAGTGGACCCCCAGTACCGCCATGTTCAGGCTGCCTGCCCATACCCAGCTACACCAGGAAGAGGTGGAAGAAAAATGTCAAGAAGCAAGGTGGGTAAGGAAAGAAGTTAATGCTAAACTATGCAGGAAGATTAGCACACACACACACACACACACACACACTCTGCTGTCTGGATCAACAAGGGTAATACAATTTTCCTCGAACACGACGGCACTGCTACTCCGCTTCACCTGCTTGTCGTGACTCTTCTCTGCTCTGTGACGATGCGTTTCACTCTTTGCAAGTCCCGAGTCCTGAAGTCCAGCTGCAGCTGGAAAGGGATCCTATCCCTCCTTTGAAAAACTTCCCAAATAAACACATACAGAGAAACAGCGGACAAATGGGTTATAGCACCACTTGGCTTTTGGGGGTTTTAACATCCCCTGTAACACGTCCTCTTAAATCTGGTATTATGTCCCAACATAGGGACCCGGTGACGAAAATATGGCAATATGTTAAAATAGGTTGCATTGTTATGTTTCAAATGTCAGTGTACATTTACATACTATGGGCTATTTAGAAGCCCCAATTCACCTACCTAAAAATTGGAGTACCTAAAAGAAACCTAATTTTTTCCTAATAAAAATGACCACTAATCATCAGTTAATTTAGCACTTAAGTTAACTGTAATTGTAAGTAAACAAAGCATTTCATGTTTAGGTTATACAATACCATATAACAAAAACCAGTTTCCACTAGTCAAACAGTATTCATACTGCATTGAAAACCCCATACTTGTTCACACGTAAAGGCACGTTTGCATTCACGCTACGCTGCCTCCAGAATGCAATCGAAATTCAAATCGGTCATTCATCTGTCGCTGTTCAACATCCACAGTTTCTACTGAGAGAGAAACTTCACATAGCTGAGATAGACTGCTATCATGCATCTCGATGGCACTGCCCGTCTGTGCCTTTTCTCTAAAAAAAGGTACAGGGGTTTGTGCTCACTCCCTTCCGTTTATATAATGATATAAACCAAATGAGTGGTCTCTACAAAGGGCAACCGAAGACAACATTTGGTAATGCTTTACATTAAGTGCATCTTCATAATGCATTCATAGAACATTCATAAACATCATGTATGTATACCATAACATCCTAACATCCCTTAACAGTTTTAATATACATTAATAACAAACATTACATGATTATACAATTATAATGTTTGTTATTATTATATAATGTTTGTTATTAATGTATATTACACCTGTTAAGGGATGTTAGGATGTTAAGGTATACATACACAATGTTTATGAATGTTTTATGAATACATTATGAAGGTGTACTGAACGTTTTATGAATGCAATATGAAAGCATTATGAAGGTGCAGTTAATGTAAAGCGTTACCCAACATTTCTCAATGGCTCAGCATCAGAATGCTGCACTTAAACTGCAGTGAAAACAGCTGAGTATACTCCCTAACCTTTACCTGGCTTAAATACTATCAGCTCCTCAATAATTCCTCGTCAGCATCTGTCAAACAGGTTCCCTCTCTTGCATGAAGACACTGGCAAGCCTACTGTTTTCCCCAGGCCTTAAACTTTCACCCACTAACCTCCAAGCTGTTTAAGTGAGATGATTTTTCATTTCAGACAAGGTACTCTGCAGCTTCAAGGCCAGAATTAGCTACAGCTGCTCATACATGAGCTAACATTTAACAGGGACAATAAAATAATTCTTCCACTGCAGGGCTGTTCTGAAAGACCAAGTAATTAACAACACAAAGCACTGGGCCTTGACAGTCAGTTCTTTTTTTTGATTATATGTTTTAGTGCCTCATCCTGGGATGTTCCCTGCTTTGTGCCCGTAGCTTCTGGGATGGGCTCTGGACCCCTGTGACTCTGAATAGAACAAGCTGGTACAGAAAATGGATGGATGGATGGATGGCTCTGTTTAACATTCATGTTATACAGTGCCTGTTTTAAATGCTTTTACTCTTGGAAATATGTCTTCACTGCATTTCTGGACCTCATAAACACTGTTATACTGTATCAGTATTAGGGTCTTATTAATTACAATAAATGTCCATCCATCCATCATCCAAATTTTTATTCAGTAACTGGAGAGTAGAGAGCATGAAATCCATCCATTCAAGGAAGCACAAGATACAGAGCAGGGAAATCCTGAACAGCATAAGAACATAAGAACATGCCAGTCCTCAAAAAAGATATCAACTAATAAGAATTTGTGCCGGGGAAATGAGACCTGGCAGCAAAGACCCATCCATCCGTCCATCCATCCGTCCATCCATCCATCCATCCATCCATCCATCCATCCATCTTCTGCAACCGCTTGTCCTGTTCAGGGTCATGGGGGGTCTGCAGCCTATCCCAGAGGCTATGGGTGCAGGTTACAACCTAGGATGGGGAACCAACCAATTGCAAGGCATGCTCACATTTGGTAACTCCAATCAACCTCAGCACATTTTTGGATTGGGGGGGTGGCAGCAGCAGAAACAAGAATGCTAAAAAGTTCAATCAGAAATGTATCCATCAGGTTTGCAGTCTTTTTTTCCACTTTGTAATGCCTAATTTACACTGAGACCAGGGGAGGTCATGGATGTTTGCAGACTGTAAACAGACCAACGTACATGGAAAATACACTAGATGAACATAAGGACCTAACACAGTCCCTATTATGACCTTTCTACCTACAGAAAGCCCAGCCTTTAATTCATTAGTAATTAATTGTAGGCCAGTGGAAAGTCTTGTACCCTAATATCCCTTTCCTAAAACATCAATGCCCATCCCCCAACGCACACAGACCATGTCCTACAGGAAAGTTAAAGAACACATCTCAGAAATAATGAAAAAGAGCTTGATTTTTTTGCAGAGGAGTGTTTATGAATATCCCATCAGGGAGCCAAGCACAGGTACTGCAGGGTTACGTACGCCTCACGCCGCAGAGACGTGTTCAGCCGCTGTTTAAGGCACCGTGTGTACCAGGTACCAAATGCCTTAAAGGACAGACCGTGACACCCGATAAAGGTTTTCTGAAACATATCCACTTTTCTGGCATCAGATCAAAGGCTTCTGAGGTATGAGGTTGAGGGCAATGCGGACAGTGTGGGAACTGTGAGAAAGAAGCAATGTTTTCGATTTACCCTCCATACTCTCTGGTTTAACGGCAAACTGGAATGTGATCTCAGCTCCTTCCGTCACGTTGCCGAGCTTCTTCACCAGTTTGTGCGTCGACCCCTCTTCATAAGGGAAATACCTTGAAGGACAAAAAAAGGGGGGGGGGGGGGGGTAAAGACAAGTTGGCCTTTTGTGCTTCCTGGCTGTTAACTGGTGTCTGATTGGTGCTTCTTCCAGTACAGACCCCTGCTTTCTTTTCCAAGCTGGCAGTTCATTGGAGGAGCTGAGGGTGACTAACAGAACAATTATGTGAGTTTGAAATTAAATTAAACTATGGTTCATTTACTGTTTGTTTCATCTGTGCACAACGTTGCATTTCAATTTCGGTCTACATTTAGAAGTCACCAACACAACAAACAAAAATTAGTTTGCGCAACTTCAATTGAGCCAACTAAAAATTTTAGGTGCAACAGGTCGCTAGAATTTCTTTAGTTGGAGTAGCCAGATTTTTTTTACAGTGTACAAGTACAAGTGCAGGTACAGTGGAACATTGTAAAGCTTCTTTTCACATGTCCAGTCTTGCTCTCCTCAGACTCAGACACACGCATGTACAGTTGAGAGCAAAGCTTGGTATCTGAGCACAGGGTCAGGCCATTAATCTGGCACCGTTTCGGGAGATTATGGGCCTTAATGAAGCGCCCAAGGAACATGTGAACATGCTGCCAAAGACAAGATTCCAGTTGGAGTCCATGTGATCACCTAACCCTAACCTAACCTGCAGAGATCCCCCCCCCAAACCGCAGTTTCACACCATCCCTGAAACTCACACAGGCTGCTCATATATCTCATATGTAGCTGACTGTACTTAAAACTAAGATCAGAACCCAGGAAAGAGCGAAGACTCACACGCCGTCAGCTGAAAGCAGTGTTGCCGTGACATCAGTGGCCATGACGTTGTCCGCCAGCACTGACTGGATCTCGTTGAATATCGTACTGATGTTCACAATGTTAACCTTGTGAGGGGGTTGACAAGAGAGGATGGGGGGGGTGTCAGTGGTCGAAGGAGCAGGTAACATTTGCACCCAGAGTTTGTGAACCATCAAAGGGATGAAAAGGCCAGCATTTTAGACCTCAGCCTCCTAAAATGTATTTTATGCCATTCTTACACTTACTGCCACCTTGCACAGATTTCACATGCAAACCTCACAAGGTCCCCAAAGCACAGCATAAGCAACACACTGTCTGCAGAGTGACCTAACTACAGAGTCACTTATGGTCAGTCGCTAAGGGTTTTCAGGGAGGTTTTTTGTGGTTGTTGTAGCCAAAAACACTTGATTTGGCAGCAATTTTTGTAAAAGATTTTCAAAATGAGAGTTTAGTTTACTAAGACTTAACTAGATGGAACCAAAATACAGTATTTCCTTTTATATATGACTGAGTCCATGGTTGTTGAATTTAGAAATGAAATAGAAATGGACTCTGAAATGGTCATTGTTCTATAAAAAGAAATATACAAAGAAAGTAATTATAGGCCTATATGTATTTAAAAAATTGAATTTACAATTTTGTCAATTTCTGCAAATTTTCCACAAAAAAGTACATCCCACACAAGATGTGTCATGCTGATAGACTCCTACCCAAAAAGACTGAGTGCTGTAATTAAATCAAAAGGTGCTTCAACAAATTATTAGTTTAAGGTTGTGCACACTTATGCAACCAGCTTATTGTACGTTTTTTATTTTTTTAGATTTTTTTTCCCCCTAACAGATTTGTTTGTTTTTCAATTGAATAATTTGAATTGATTTAATAATGAATTATAAACATGTTACTTTGAGACCTCGTAAAACGTTGGTGGCGAATCAGCCAATGAAATCCTTCCTTCTCCACTGCAGAAAATGACTGATCGTCCAATCCAGTCATCCCCAATATTTCAGTAGTTTTGTCTATAGCTCTGGTGCTGCTAACTTTGAATATTCATAAAGTGTAAATATAGGCTGGCAATATCGGTATGTTAACAGGATATATCATGCCTATCTTTATAAAGATGGTGGAGCATAGTAACTAAGAATTTGTACTTCATTACTTTACACCTCTGGCCTCAACAGAGTAAAACGGAGATGTATTCTTCTCTCCCACAGTACAGCCTAGCGAAAAGCAGACATGAATATGCACTGAAATGACATCACAGGACTCAGTGCTCTATTTATTTATTCATTTCTTGAAGGAAAGCTGTGGTAAATTAGAAAAATTGCAAGCGCTCGCAAATATTACAGAGTTTGCTTGATTTCTGCGTTAATTTCTGTGATCGCTGAATCAGGAAACCCCTGGAAGGACTTTTACGTGTAACACGGGGGAGAGTGTGCCAGTGGAAGGAAACGGAGAGCCGCGCTGGCATGGAAATGATGAATAGAGATTCACTGCTGCTGCATTAATGCCATGCCTTAATAAAAAAATGCCCCATCACATAAGAAAGTATCTCCTTTCTATAAGATGCTAGATAAGTGGGCCGTTTTTTGTTTTTTTCCTACACTGGTTTGCTTCCTTTTTTCTTGTAATTCTAGGAGTTTGTGTGTGATACTATCGCTTATCTCTGGTAGGATCGCTGCTGGTGTGGCCATTGTTATCCAGGTCACCCAGTTGCTGCAGGCCTACACTAACATCCACAACAGATAAGGAGACGTCAAAGGGTTCAGCTTCCTCTGTAGCTCGGAGTTTGGACCAGAGCTGGGAAAGCAGTAAGGTCAGGCCCGGGGTGCCCCATGACACACAACCCCTCCTACCTAGGATGGGGTCCGGGACAACTTCTCTAGTTGTCCCCTGTGGCAGAGGATCTGAGTAAGGCAGGAACCCTAACCCTAAGCATAGCGGCTTGCGTGGGTTGACCGTTGCTAAGTGATTGCTGTCCAAAATGGAAGTATCTGTCACTTTAAGGGTCTGTGGGATTTGTATTATTGACAGGGTAATAAAGTGTCAACTAACTACTGCTCGCCTAAAGCACAATAAAATGTCGTCACAACTGTGCTTTTTTTTTCGTGGTTCTTAGAACTGTCAAGTGAATGCATTGCAAAATGAGGAAATAATGCAAGAGAATTTTCCAGTAAATGGGCATAAATATTTCCTGAAGTTTCTGCACATGTGCAGTGCTAATGATAAATGAAGCATTTTAAAGCCGTCATCAAACTGGACTTTTAATAATTATACAAGCAACCAGTTTGTAGACATTGTTAACCTCTTTCTTGCATTCAGATTGCGAGTAGCTAAATGTTGGGTTCACTGACCAGTTTTGTTGTGAAACAGACTAAAAATGGTCTTGGCAAGTCAATACACGTGATTATCAAAAAAAATTATAAAGCATATATAATATGATGACAATCCTTCCCAAAAAGAGTACCAGACCCAAAAATCATGCATGACCCAGAAAAGACTAATAAATGGTCAGAGAATCATACTTTGCCAAATTCTACCTCTAATATGTCTTTTGTACGTACTTTTATAGTTCTATCTACAGTGTTGTTAACTATTGTTAGGTATTGTACTTACTGTCTTGTATTTATACAGTTACTGTACAGTTAATAGTTTATCCTTGTTTATAAATAAAACAGACCTACAATAAGCTCAGATTATTATTAATACTATCAATATTAAATAGGCAAGCCATAGATTTCATTTTTGCATTTTATATATTGATGTTTGCAGTTTATATATTGATGTAAGGGAAGGTCATCTTGTCCGGGCCGTACCCCAGCCTTATGGCCTGTGTTCCCCGGTATAGTCTCCGGATCCGCCCTGTAACCCTGACCAGGATTGGTGGTCCAAAGGTAAGTGGATGGATGATAAAATGACAAACCGACCATATCCAAATGATGTATTAAAGGCAGGGGTTCCATTAAGTGTGGGTCAATTATGAAAGCAATTTTTTTTAATTGTAAAGTTTGATCTTCCTGTGCTGTTGACAGTAGCTCTCTAGTCTGTAGCTACCCAAAGCAAAAGAGATAAGTAAAGATTACCTCTGGTATGGCGGCTTCACAAAGGGCCGCAGTACAATAATGTGTAAAAACGCGTCTCACTCACCCTGCCCCCTGTGAGGTCAGCCAATCGCCCGATTTCGGCCAGCCGGCAGTCTGTCCCCTCAAAGGTCAGCACTGACACTATGACCCTGTAAGAGATGCACAGCTGTGAGGAACCATGTTATAGGAAGCAGGAAGCTCTTAGCTGCCGCGCTGGTTTTCTAGACTTACCCTTTGTTCACAGCCTCTTTGGCCAGCTGGCTATAGAAATATGGGGAGTAAGTAGAGGTGTGAGGGGACCCTTGCTCCAGTTCTCCAAGGCCGATGTTAGCTTGCCCATCTGTGCATATGATTACCTGAAACCAGGAAGTGGACAAATTGGTTAGCCATGCTAAACGCCGAGCATAGAAATAGGTATGGCTGTGACATATTATAGATCAGCTCGTCACTGATCAGGCTAGGGAAGATGCGAACTTGATAATTGCCTTAGACCCTGTATATCGAGAGGCCATCGCTATGGAGACAAGCGCTGCTGGACCAAGTGCTGTGGCTCCATGTTCTCGCATTCTGAATGGAAAAGGAATGAGTATGGAGTGAGTATGGAGAAAAGAGAATGAATGAGACAATCCGTGGTAGGTACTTAAAACATATTGGGATGAATACATGAAGAGGTAAAGAGGAGACAGGGCATGGCCCACCAAACATGACAGACAGGCACAGAGGGAGGACCACACTGGGACAAACTCACCCCTTGATCTTCTGGGTGAGGGGATGTATGGACTCCAGGATGCAGTGGGGAGTGGAATACTTCTCTCCCTGGTCCTTTAGGTAATCAAAGTCCACCAGTGACCAGTCCCTCAAGGTGAGCGGAACCCCAGTGCCATCGCCGTATACAGTTACCTGTCGGGAGGGAACGTGCAAAAATACAGGTTTTGCACCTGATGACCTTCAGCTCAGCAGGAAGCAGACCAGGCCCGGCACCGATAGGATCTCGCCTGCTTGGCAGTCCCACGGTCTCTCGAATGCCGTCCCTCCTATGTTTTGCTTGTTGCGTGTGAACTCTCACCTACTTGGCATCCGTACCTCTGCAAAAACGCCGCGGAGCCAGAAGATGCCTCCCTCCGTTTGTTTTTGTTTGGATTGTTGTAGGCAAACGTCAGCTTGTGAAGTAGGTGCGTGGAAAGCATGTAAAAACGGGGATGCCAGAGCGGCTGAACTCTACATGTGTAAATAATCCCACTATCAGAAGTGTCCATCAGCTTTGTTTAGAATTTACCAGCAATAAAGTGCAATTAGTGTGTATTTGCTACATAGACTTCTAGTTTTCTTCTGTACCTTCAGGTTACTTCAGTTGAGCCTTTTGTTTAGCTATTGTGTTCACATCTGATTAATATTTAAATTTGAAATGCTGCATCAGCCATGACATTAAAACCATCTGCGTAATATTGTGTAGGACCCCCTTGTGCGGCCAAAACAGCTCTGACCCATGGAGGCATGGACTCCACAAAAAAGGTGTCCTGTGGTATCTGGCAGCAGTCCATGAGTTGTGAGGTGGAGCCTTCATGGATCCCACAGATGCTCAATCGGATGGAGAACTAGGGCATTTGGAGGCCAAGTCTCCTCTTTTTCATGTTCTTCAAACCACCCCTGAACTATTTTAGCAGTGTGGCAGAGTGTATTATCCTGCTGAAAAAGGCCACTGCCAAGAAGGCATGCCGCTGCCCTGAAGGCGTGCACTTGGTCTGCAGTAATGTTTAGCTAGGTGGTACATGTCAAAATAACATCCACATGAATGCCAGGACCCAAGGTTTCCCAGCAGAACATCGCCCAGAGCGTCACACTGCCTCAGCTGACTGGCCTTCTTCCCCTAGTGCATCCTGGTGCCTTGTCTTCCCCAGGTAAATGATGCACACGCACATGGCCGTCCACATGATGTAAAGGAACGTGACTCATCAGGCCAACTTCTTTCATTGGTCCATGGTCTAGTTCTGATGCTCACGTACCCATTGTAGGTGCTGTCACTGGTGGACAGGGGTCAGCATGGATACTGACTGGGCTGCAGCTACACAGATCCAGACGCAGCAAGTTGCGATGCAGTATGTGTGCAGACACCTTTCTATCACAGCCAGCATTAACTTTTTCAGCTATCTGTGCTACAGTAGCTCTCTGGTGGGATCGGACGAGACGGGCTGGCCTTTGCTCCCCACGTACATCAATGAGCCTTTGGTGCCCATGATCTGTTGGCCTTCCTTCGACCAGTTTTAATAGGTAGTGAGGTACTGACCACTGCATTCTGGGAACACCCCACAAGATGTGCCGTTATGGAGATGCTCTGACCCAGTCATCTAAGCCATCTTAATTTGGCCCTTGTGAAAGTTGCTCAGATCCTTACATTTGCCCATTTTTCCTGCTTCTAGCACATCACCTTCAAGAACTGACTGTTCATTTGCCTAATATATAATGGCACCCTTGACAGATGGCACTGCACTGTGTTATTCTATGTTATTCACTTCACCTGTTTTAATGTTATGGCCGATTGGTGTATATTTAAAACATCACACAGACTACTAAGAGGCCAACCAGAGAGCAGCAGTCAGTTTAAAATGTCATTGTGCATCACGACAGAGAAAGCTCACTTACCTCGTCGTTAAATGTGACCAGAGCCACCCTGCGCCGTGGAGATGTCTGGAACAATGAGGACAGCGCCCTCTGCAGGGCGTCCTGAACACTCTGCCCATGAGTAGGAGAGACAGCAGTTTAAGGTCAGACCAAAGATAATTACTTGTACTATCATGAACTAAGGGCCTCTCTGTGCTGAGGTTTTCAGATTCATTACATGAGTGCAAGAGTAGATGAGCAAATCCCAGTAACAGTGCTACTTGGAGAAAATAACAATTAAGCAGGTGGGAAGGCAGTGAGACACCAATTTGGACCCCTGAGCAAGACCTTTAATTCTAACTGTTCCAGGGACTTTTACTTGTATATTGCTTTGGAGAAAAATACCTGAAGTCTGGACACATATGTGGGAGACCTCATACTGTTGCCAGCAGTAACCTGTGGGGAAAAATATAAACACGGGAGCCGGGGTTAGTCACACGTCCATATGCACGGGAGCCGGGGTTAGTCACACGTCCATATACACGGGAGCCGGGGGTAGTCACACGTCCATATACACGGGAGCCGGGGGATGTC
>JAODJU010000014.1:15098457-15112123 GCA_026776725.1 Gnathonemus echidnorhynchus | reverse complement strand
CTGTCAGTCAGGTGTGAAGCCTCTGACCAATCAGAATCAGTAATTATTAAACTAACTACCTGGAAGAACTGAAAACATGGCCTGGATTTGGAATCGAGGTCCAGATTTGAAGAACCCTGCTCTAGAGGAACATGCTGTTTGGCGGCCACTCCGCACTGCCCACACTAACCGTCTCGTTTTGCTTGTTCTGCAGGTTGCTCAGGGACGACATTGCGGCTTTACACTTGGAGCAATACAGCGGGCTCCGCGTGCAGTGGATGGCACTGGCTGAAACGACGAAGTCCCGGGAAGGCAGGCCAAGGGGACGCCAGGAGAGACAGACCAACGGAGGAGTGACAGTGTGTCGGTTAAGAGCAGAGGCGGACAGAACTTCATGAACCATGTGCAACTCGAGCTATGATGTGCTTTAAGATAAGCGCTGATGTTCCAACCCTAATTTTAGCTAAAGTGGTTAAAATATCTCTTAATCCCAATATGCATACTATATATCAATGATTAATAATACAATAGGTCAATATAAAGGATGTGTCGCAGACTCAAGGAACCCATCTCATATTTATCAAGGTTTGAGTCTTTTGAGGTGCATTCTTACTGCAGAATTTTAAGTAAATTTAGGGACTGGATGTGCTACCCCGTAAATTCCCCTTTCTTAAAGGCGGGGGCAGGCTCAAACCTTCATACCTTTGCTGATGTCCACGAGACGACCCACGTTGAGGGAGAGAACGTTCACATTGGCCTTGATTCGAGTCTCGCCCTTGGCTTCCAGCCCTGGGAGTGAGGGGAGAGTGTCACATCAGTCCTATGAAATTATACTACATGGACATCTCTGTGGCACCTCTTAGGTCTGGACACTGACATACCTCGGGGGGGCAAAGGGGGTGGCATGGGCACCTGTGGCAATGACTGCCGAGGTGGGAGGGGTGGTGGTAGGAGTTGCGGCTCTGAAACAGGAAGATACACAGAGTAAAAAATAAACACTCCAGCGGTAGGCGAGACATGAGAATCTGGAAAGATCGCCCTCTGCTGGCTGAACCTGACAGGAACGTGAATTTTGAAGACGAACATTCAAAGAGTGACAGGAGAAATGATGCCTCTAAACTCACAGCAGATGGCATCAACAATCCTGTGTGTTACTGCCAGGTTGATCCTAACTCATTTAGTGTCTTGATTTTTGCAAATGGTGGTTATACTCTTTACCAGAACACCTGTTTCACTGAAATGATATGAAGTAGGAATCACACCTCATTCACTTTAACGTGCTGTGTGGAAGCTTGCTGGGGAACCTCCTAGAAATGCATGACATGCTGGTTGAAAGGACATCATACGTTCATTTGCTAGCCATTTATCTTGGTCTGGGGTGGGGGGGGGGGGGGCTGGAGTGGAACTCAGACAACATAAGATACAAACGCGGGGAGACACGCCAGTCCATGTGCAGGGCACACATACCGTGGGCAGATATGGCAACGATTCATATAACTGCACATCTTTGGACTGCGGCAGAAAGCAAGAATGGTCAGGAAATTCCCAGACACAAACGGGCACATACAGAACAGCGGAGGTGTTCGAGCCTTGGAGGCTGGTGGCAATAATACTACCCACTGAGTCACAGTACTGCCCTGGAAATCTTTTAATATAACCTACATTACGAATTTGAGGTTAATGTGCGTAAATTGGGCCGGAAAAGGCTCTATAGACAACCGAGGCAATTAAGTAGTGAGCCACTCTGGGAAACATTCAAAAATGAAAGCACTAAATTTGGGTGACACCGTCTTTCAGCTGTCGGTCCCCAAGGCCTGGCGCATCCTGCTGGCTGCATGCAGCTGCAGTCTCGCATGCTGCACTGCAGGGTATTCTCGTTAGGGGACGCGAGGAAGTGTGCGCAAACGTGAAGCAGTTTGCAGGACTAGCTGGGCACGAAGACATGCCTAGTGTCCGGTCCCGTGCAAGTCTCGTGCCAGCCTTGCAGTGTGTGATCCTTCAATTTCAAGGTACCCAACTCTCCCATAACTCCTTTGGCTGGTGTGTACATTCTTTGACCCTCCAGTTGAGAAACACTGGTGTAATGATCCAGGCCTTATCTAAGAAGCCCGGTTGCCTTGTTCCATGCCCAAGCACAATGATCCCCCTCTGCATTTCCCTGCTGGTCTGCCCTCACATTACGCTTAACCCTCCAGGCCCAAGCAGGCTTTTGTCATCACCTTTTTGTGTTGAAGAAAAGATAGGTAGAAAAGCGCTATCACATAGCACAATGGACAATGATGTCCTTATTTTGTGGCTTATTTGGAGTTGATTTGGATGCGATGCCCCTGTTACAGATTTATCTCATATGCAATGAGTGATTTTTATTCATTCGTGCAGCACATAGAAGGAGATGGTCCTATATTTTATCAAATATCTCTGAATTTTTGTGTGTTGCACGCAGTTCTTCCTGGATCCTTTCGTCAGCCCAAACTTCCAGCAAACACTGTACCCTTCATTTTCTGACACTTACTGGTATAACAATAAATACCATCGGGCTCAGGGCAGGACGTGTGTTGTCAAATAAGAAAGTGCTCACTGTGCAACAAAACACATTGTCGCGACTTTGAGGAAACATGTGTTTGGTTACCCTGACTACACTGTTGTTAGAATTACTGCCTAGTGCCTGATGTGTAACGGAAGAATGAGTGTGCTGGAGCACGACTTCCTGTGTCTAACAGGCCCAGGAGAAAAAAGACTGGCAGTATAACGTAATGCGATCCAATAATAATTGTACTTTTCATCAGTTTTACTTACTCAAAGTTCAAAAATATCACAGATTAGCAGAAAACATCACGTCAGTTTTATGAGAGAACTATTGTTTGTCATCACCTCAGACAGGAAACTGTAAAATTCCATGAGTAAAATATGTTTTTTTTTTTCTTTGTAACCACGAAAACCCATCATGGAGTTTTTGAACAAGAAGTGTTTTGGAGTTAAGGTGAGTGGTCAGCTTCGTCACATGATTGCTGTGGTCTACACTGTGACTGGCATAGCCCCTGATGCATCACGACTGATGTTCAATACTTTACCGATTTTGGGGAGGACGGATATGCGGTTGTCATAGTCGTGTTCGCAGACGGAGCGCGGCCTTGAGGACATGGAGCTGGTCTCCCAGCTGAGATTTGTGAGACTCTGGCCTGCGCCTAACAAAATAAAGCAGGACCCTCAGTACAAAACAACGTATAAAGTGTTTTACAAAAAAACTAATAAAGTGAATTACAAAAAAACCCAGAAAGAGACATTTGCTGTCCTACCTGACATGGCACTTTCAGGTCTCCAGTTGCACACCACATGGCTACAAGCAAACTCCATCAGCTACAGAGGGTCTCAGGCACCTCATTCACACAGAAATGGACCACAGGCAACCTTTACCTGATCTAGGGAGAGACGGGATCCCACGCGTGACTAAAAGAATGGGATAGAAGGAGAAGATTATAAGAGAAAGACGGAAGAATGGACAGATGTTACAGAAATGACTGTTTTTTTCCATTCATCTTATTCCGTCTAGGGTCTGTAGCAGCTAATGATGTAACAACTGCCAATAACGTAATAACTGCAAATAACGTAATAATTTTTCCATTCTTAATGTAATACATTCTCTGAACAGAATAGAATGACTTTATTGTCATCGCACATTGTACTGTGTCACGGAAATTTGCAACCAATAACGTAAAAAACATTAGGTTTGACTTTTGTCGCTGCAAGCAAAGCAATAACGTAATAACTTTTTGCCTATATAATGTTATTACAGTATTAGCCAGTTGTTACATTATTGACTTTTGTCACATTAAAAATGGAGAAACGTGACTTTCTTGGCACGTTACCTCATTATTGGTAGTTATTACATCAGGGACAGGTAGACTGTCAACCCTTGAGGTGTGATGCACCAATGTTTCCTACCAACCCCCCCTGACTGAGGTTCTATACTTAAGTTTCCTTTATTTTTTATGACTTGCTGTCTGCTTTCCTGTAGCTTAATTTTGGGGCAAAGAACGCCGCCATATGCTTTTATTTACATTGACTCTCCCCCACCGCCCAAGACTCTCTTTGCCTGATGCAGACGTCAATGGAGTCTGAACTGCAGGACCTGCATCCTTGACTGCTAGTGAGAACCCTGGAGGAAACTAGGTTATGTAAGTCTATGTTTCCCCAGTAATATCATCATAAGAATGAATTTCTGTTCCCCATACAGACCGCACTGTTGATTTGCTCTTTTCTATAATCATATCCTGTTGTGAATTTCTGCTGATTCAGCAAGAGAGCAAGTAAATGAAACCATAAAGCTCCTTTAGAATAAAATTCATGGCCAACATGTCTAATAATTGCACAATAGAAAAGCTCTTCTGTCATTCTGTAATGTGTGGTGATTGTAATCTGTTAGCCATCATGTTTAGAAATGCTGAACACTGATCACTGTACAGGCTACTTACCGGTGTTAATTTACACGCACTTTCTTGTTGCTCAGGTTTAGAGGTTCAGCTCCTCAGCGCCCATGTCATGTGACCTCTACGAATTCTTGTGTAGTCTACAACTCTTGGTGTACTTTGAGCCTGTGCCGAGGTGCGTAACTGACTGCTGTTAGCAGGACTGGTTCAGGCCCCCACCGCGGTCACTTCCAGGGGTCTTCTGAAACAGAACAAGCCAGCCCCAGAAGCTGGTATCGGAGAAGTCGTTGTAGATTCTTATTCCGGACGAAACCTTCTGCTCGCCTCGCTGTGATTGTGGTGCAGGAAGTGAAGCGAGCGCGGAGGTGGGGGAAGATAAAACCAAAGAAAAAAAAAAAAAAACATTCGATGCAAACGTGGTGGGAAGATAGTAACGACCGGTAAAGATACAAGCACACAGTTTTTCACACACCTAAAAAAATTACCTTTTAATCAGCTTTTAAGTGCAGAAGTGTTTGAAAAATGAAAAGTATAAAAATCCCCAGTAGGCAAATGTCAGTTTAAAAACAGGGGTTTTTTTCACCCAAGAGAAACAAGCAGGTAGAGACAGTAAGCCCACACGGAAACATCTGCTCATTCCCTTCAGACAGCTAATTCAACAGCACTGGTCGATTGTTAGCAATGTGTCAATCTGTGGGTACTAACTGGTTATCTGTGAAACACAGCCACTACCCCTTTGCTTAAACCCTGGTAGTACTGCATGCCATCATCCGCAGAAATGACACTGTCTTAGAATGTCTGGATAAGTTCAAGGCACTGCATGGAACATTAAACAGACTCCCATTCACGACTACGCAGATGAACATAAACTTTTTGTAAAATACATTTATTTTGTAGCTTTAATACATTACAGCATTCATTTTAGTAATTTTAGTATGCAGGTTAATTTCAGGGCTGCAATCAAATTCCATTACTGCTATTTTCTTCTGTCCATACGTCATAGAGTAGCAAGTGTGGAACTAGCCAAAGATACTTTTCATCTGGATCCTGTTCCACTGAGCCGGTCAATCGTGTGAAGAGCTTCACTAAGATATTCTGCTACAAAAATTTAAATGCAAAACAGTAAAATAAGCAAAGCTACCAAAAGGGAGGAATACCTGTTGCCAGTTTGCTAAAACAAGATCATTATGTAATAGTAACTTGAAACAGAAGGGTGACATGTTATCGCATCTCCCTTCACTGATCTTTTGTTTGAGTTTATTCACTGCTTTTCATGTTTATAGGAAGTAGTAAAATTGGTCCAGCTCTAAAGGCTTCCATAAAGGCTTCCGTAAAGGCTTCCATAAAGGCTTCCGTTGCAGCCTTCCTCATCACCGCCGTCTCCGTCGCTCCTACTTGTCGCTGCTTAAAGCGCCGATCACTGTCCGAAGGATGGTAGCCACGGCAACGGCACCAGGATCAGGCTGCGTCACCCGCTCAGCAGCGACGTAACTGGCTCGACCCGCCCTTGCCGTTAGGTTACGTGTGGACTCTGCCCCAGACTCCGCTTGCTATAGGGGTGGGGGGAAGGGAGAAAACAAGGACTATTAAAACATGAAAAAATAACCAGTCACCCACACCATAATCCCCCCCCCCACAAAACTTTACACTTGGCACAATGCAGGCAGGCAAGTACTGTTCTCCTGGCAACCGCCAAACCCAAACTTACCCATCGGATTTCCTGACAGAGAAGCATGATTCATCACTCCAGAGAACATGACTCCCCTGCTCTAGAGTCCAGTGGCGGTGTGCTTTACACCACTGCATCTGAGACTTTGCATTGCACTTGGTGATGTAAGGCTTGGATACAGCTGCTTGGCCACAGAGACCGATTCCATGAAGTTCCCTACGCACTGTTCTTGAGCTAATCTGAAGGCCACATGAAGTTTGGAGGTCTGTAGCTACTGACTCTGCAGACAGTTGGTGACTTCTGCACACTGTGCACCTCTCTGTGATTGTTGTCCCCGCTCTGTGATTTTACGTGGCCTACCACGTAACATAAAATTCCTTCACTTCAGAAGCTATTCTCATCTGCATTGATGGCACACAACAGTAATGTTTAAAAGCTAGCATTTATCTGTAACTGTCATTCTAAGGTTATAAATGATGATTAAGTGTTGCAGGTACATTTTCCCTCTTATCCCCAGTAACAAAACACTAATTTACAAGACGTGCGTTTTCTTACCTGCACGGCAGCCTGCCAAACAGTCATCTCACCACCAGGGGGCGCCTCTGAAAGTTTACTCAGTTCATCAAGTGCTGGGCAAAGGGCATCAAGCTGTGGAAAGTGGGTCATGTCAGAACTGGGTATACGAGAACCATGCTCAAACATGCATGCAAACCTACCATGGTTCGGTCACCAGGATCTGCTCCTCCATACCTGCAAGAAAGAGACAATGAACAACACTTGGGGTAACTTCAGGTCACCTCACGGCACCATGTTTTAAAAAAAATTAAAGTACAACACAAGTAACGGATTTTTATCCAGGAAAACAAAGAATCCTATTACACGTACATTCCATTCCTGGAAAAAAACAAGACATAAACTGCCGTTCCATTATTCCACGTGATAACAGCACAGGCCTTCACCTCCTCATAGCCTCTGTCCCAGCATGCAATGCATCAGCCCAGGCTGCAGAGTCACTACGTCCACTCAGAGGGGTTGCAGCGGCTGTTAAAAACAGGCTGTACAGCTGGTGGGATTAAATGGTAAAATGTCATGCTAATGGTGCTAAAAGTTAATAATACACAACATATATTGTAAGAGAATAACTATTATTAGAGTTGGGTACAGTAATTCAGGTCCAGGGAGTAAAAGTCCAGATCAAGATTTTGTTTCAACCAACCAGTTAAGCATAAAGAGTCACATTCACAGAGTATTCAGCTGGTTGGTTGAAAAACAACAAAATCCCGGTCTGGACTTTTACTCTCTGGACCTGAATTACCCAACTCTGACTATTATTTATTCTTAGAAAGTAATAGTTCCTTTCCATCTATACACTGGATAGGCTGTTGAACACCGGGGATGAGATTGCATAGCTCTTCTAATGCAAAATATAATGCGTTGATCAGTCAGACACGTAGTGACTAAAAATCTATCACTTGAAATTACGAACCGCCCCAGAAGACCCGCCCATGTGCTCCTGCACCAATCCAGCGAGGGCAGACAGAACCTTCCCTGGGCAACCCGGGATCACATGACTATGGATCCACTCTTGGATGGCTGTGGAAAAAGGAATCAACCACTCATTTAGAGACCAGTGGACACTTTGCTGATGCAAGTCCATCTACGGAGGGGCCTTCGCATGTGCGAGTTTGTCTGCGACGCACCACGTGCAGCAAGTGCATGCGTGTTCCCGCAGTCTCCGTCCCCTGATGCGCGATCCAAGGTGTTCAGCTCCTCCTGCTGATTCAGCAGCGTAGTACAAACTGCTTCCAGAACTCTTCGTGTCACAGCGCTGAGGGGACCTGCGGAGAGAAGCTATTCATGGCTGACAGACCTCTGGGTGGCTTCTGTCACAAGCTTCTTCTAAAATCTGGTCAGCTCACAGCAATCTTCCACCGGTTCCTGGACAAGTGATTTTGAATGTAGTTATGTCAAATTACGGGGTGTGTTCCATAAAACTGTATATAAATATAGAGCTACTCTACCAAGTACAGGAAGTGTGAGTGACACAGAATCATCATAGTTCTCTGTGGCTGTCCACAAAGATCTGTCCCAGCAGTCATACCACCTGCAGTTCAGACAAGGTAATCAAACTGAAATTAAGCGGGTCTGGGCCTGGCCAGTACTTTGATGACAGACCAACTAGGAAAGCTGGGTTGCTGTTGGTTTGGCAAACAAATTAGCCCGTGCTGTAGTCTGTGTGGCCCCCAATGTCCCAGTGCAGCGCCAGGGGCAGTGTGCTGTAAAAATGGCGCTATGCTTCTGATGAGACGTAAAACCAAGGTACAGAATACCTGAGATCATAAAAAAAGATCCCTGGACATCTTTTTAAAGGAGTAGAGGTGGTACCCTGACCTCCTGCCTAAAGTTGCCCACTGTGGTCCTGTCAGATCTGGCCTCCTAATCCTCCCCTGTATCTAACTGGTGAATTCTCACCCGCCCCTTCGCCACCTTAGCTATGTGTGATGAGCGTACTGGCACAGAATGGCTGCCGTCGCGTCATCCAGGTGGGGGCTACACAGGGGTTGCAGTTGAAGTGGCTCCCCATTGGTTCTGTAAATCGCTTTGGCTGTCTGGAAAGGTGCTATATGAATGTAACATTCATTCACATTCATTCAGCAGAAGGGACAGGCAACAAGTCAGGCTGTGTTCCCACATGACACCCAGTAAAAGCCCATTTTGATACTCCTGCACTCCATTCACCGGACCCCAGGCTGAAATCTGGTCCAGTCAGTAACATTACTCACTTTACTACACACCTTCTTTTTCTGCTGACAGCTCTGTAGCTAAAGCACTCTTCGGCAGCTCCACAATGCACTTTCGTCCGCTCACCGCACCATGGCTGAGGTTGGGCCAATTGGGGGCTGTGGTTTTAGCATCTAGAGAGCAAAACATACGGTTGTTTACATGCATTTATAACTACTGACCATACAGAAAATGACAGACAATACTCATGTACACCACCAGTGGCAGAAAAAAGGCCTAAAGAGCTGAATATAAAATTAATGGTCATTATGGGATGTGCTGTTGCAGATCTGCAATGTATTTGTATTTATGTGCAATCGTTTGTCCTTGTCGTCTTGCTTTTTTTTTTTTTTTTTTATTGCGAGCTGGATTTCCTGTGGCGCTGCAGCAGGCCTGTGATGAAGCTCACCAAAAAGCCGCAGTCTTTCCTCGTCAGTCCGCATGAGTGTCAGAGACACGCCGGTCATCTCCAGCGATGTCATGAATGTCCCAGACATGACCCGGGCGACGTGAACGCCACGGCCCTCTGAAAGTTGGGCAAAATCCCGACAAAAATGAAAAGAGGACAACAAATGGTTGACACGCTGCTTACATTAAGTCTGCAGATTTGAACATTAAGTCCAACTGTTCGCATTACCATCTGAGCACAGCATGCAAAAAGTAAATTGCATCATCAGGGGTGTCTGCTTGGACTGTGCGTGTGCAGCTCAGGGGCTAGAGGACAGCTGTGCATGTTCACCACATCCCATTAATTTCACTCATATAACTTTTCAAGTAATGTTATTGCTGCTTGTGGAATGAAGAACAGCATAAAACAAAATATAACGTCCATTACACAGAACATAAGAATTTTGTCAGGCTTCTCAACCTAGGTGTGGGTCTCGTATATGTTGGTAAAATAACATCTAGATAAGGTATGTTTGCGTGCTCGGTAGTTATGATTTGGGCAAACAGTAAAATATAGAATTTCAATGTAAAGATTTTTTTCCACAAAAAAATAATTGAATTTTTTTTGTCCTGCCCATATATTCATGCAAATATGGTAGTTCTGACCAGCTACACTTGCTACCAGAAGTGGGATTCAGATTTGGCATTAGCCTACTGAAAAACATATACAGTGGTCAACTTTTATAAAACCCTACAACTTCAAAACATGAGTAGGTTATAATTTTATTGTCCATGTAAACATTCAAGGTCAACCCATTTATTTTCCAGGACATGCAGATATTTCATTTTCCATGACTGGAAAATGTACTTAAAAGATCATGTTTTTCAAGTGTTCCAGGACACGTGGAAACCCGGCACTGCCCAGCAGGGAGACTACTGACTGCAGAGGAGAAAACCTCAATAACATAATGTCAGTGGAAGACATCAGCCTTACCCAGGCAGGTTAGGGCAGCTCTGGTCACCACGGCCATCTCCAGACAGGACAAGGCTCCCAGGTTATTCACACAGAGCACCACGGTGTCCCCTGCAGCAGTGCACCATAAACAATTATAATTATTATAATTATAATAATAATTATAATAATTATATTAGAAAATGACTGAGCATCAGCCTCCCGCTACGCTAGAGGGGAATAGAGCTGTTATTCAAACTCGATTACTCGATTATTAAAAAGCATCGGTTAAAAGTTTCATTCTCGATTTTACGGCAATATGGCAGAAGGGAGACGGCACATTGCGGAAGAAAGTGAAAATAAACGAAACCCATCTGTTGCGTGGAAGCACTTAACATTATAAGCGAATGAAAGTGCAGCCGACTGTCAGTATTGTAGAGCATACAAATCACCACAGCTCGACTTCAATACGAATACATCTTAAATAAGATTTCCACGTTTGACGGACTCACCCAATAATGCGGGGTTAGCCATAGATACGCTATTTAGCCTCTCGGATTAGCCTAGCCTTTTTTTTTTTTCCGTGACTTTTTTCGTATTTTGAATCAGTTTGCTTAATTTACTTTCTACGATTCCTCTATGTCAGAATAATCTCTGCTAAAACAAAGGTTAGCGCTGTCGCGTAGCCGCATCATCTTACGTAATATGATACATATAAACCATATGATATTATTTTTTGGTGAATACATTGTGTTTTGATATTGATATTTTAAGTTTTTGCGAAATTTAAGAATTGAAAATTAACTATATTACCAAGGAGAACTTATCTACAAGTCTGTTTAACAAAGTTGGTGATATTGCCATTAGCAAAGTCACTTGTCTTTCCTCTCTATCAAGATATTTCCACACAGCAGAATGTCTTTTCATCATACTTTTCTTGGCTGGTTTTCACTTGTTTTGCTTAATTTCTCACGAATGCGCCACATGGTCTCTGAATCAAACAGCAAGGACGAAAACGATTATGATTGTCTCAGGGACTGAATGCAGAGCTCATGAAAAAGCGGTAAACTGTAGACTGATTTTTTTTAACATTTACTACATAATACTGAAAAAGAACCATCGTTAAAATTGAAGAGCTTGCTAAATTTGATCAAATCTATCAAAATGACTATCAAAAATGACTATCAAAAATGTTTTAGTGCAACTTATTGATGGTTTGATCCCAGCAGACAACTGCGATCCTTGCGATGAGTTGGCTGCATGCGCATAATATATGTGACATTATTCCATGTCGATATTAACATTGCACATTGTGCAAGTCTAGTATTAATGATGGCACCGTGACGCGGCGGGTAGCAATGACACTGCACATCGTCGGTAAAGAGTCTGCATTTTCAGCCCGTGTGGGCGTGGCTTTTTGGTAGATTCACCGATTTCCTTCTACCGCCCAGAAACAAGGCTCCTGCTCTGTGACAAATGCAACGTATATACATAATGTAAACGATTACTCGATTATTGATATAATCAAAAGTAAAAATAATAATAGTGACAGCCATAGAGAGGAAAAAGTACCCTAAAATTATCACAAAGATCAAACCACAGCAAGTCATTTGGTGCCATCTGCTTTTGTAAACACCAAAAACATTGTAACATAATTTGTGTTGTGTAAGAATAGTGCATTTTTTCTGCAGTGATGAGAGAGTTGGAAGTGAAATTGCTGCTTTGCACCTACCTGTATTAAGTGGCAGGTGTGATTGGCTGGTGGGGTTAGTCATGTGATCTATCATAATCTTCACTACCTCATCTGCTGAGCCAATCTAGAAGGCAAGAAACCAATCAAATGAAGCATTAAATTAGCCAAGCATCATAGTCGATTAGTCATATAAAGTGCTAGCATGCTACACATGAGTCCGGCACACTGACCTTTAACCTTTGTATGCCTGCTTCCCCATGTATTCCTGGGTTGGCCAGAGAGACAGACATACAGACAGAGAACGCAGCAGGTGGAGACTGTTAGAATCTGACAATCTACACGGGGTTCTCAGAAACAATTAAATCCTTAATTTCGAAACGTCAGCCTCAATTAAGATGGACACAACTACTTTCCTTGCAGATGTTTGAGTATAACTGCATGTGCAAGCTGACAGCATGATTAAAAACAAATGTACACACCCAAGCCCAGCTCCATCTCCCCTGGGGGCAGTTCAAAGGAGGGCACACAGCCAGGGACACTGCATGGGGACATGCTGACTCCCAGGGTGCCTGGAAACAAGCATAACACCCATGTCACACCGAGTCACTTACGCTGCCGCAGACTCACCAGGACTCTCATGAAGCCATGGGACTCGAAGGCGTCACTCTCACCGATGTCCTTCGCTGCTTCTGTCACTATGGTGACGATCTCGTCCAATGAACGGCCCTCTTCAGCCAGAGCCCCGGCCATCTGCAAAATAATTAAGTATAACGATCTGTTGGTCAATTTTTCGTCAACACGAAATTCAGCACTGGTGTGGTGAGATCTAGCAGCAGACAATAAAAGTCTAGCATCCGGAGAAGTCACCAACACTATAAATAAAGAAATTGGTTCAAATAAATAGGCGTAACCGTCCTGTGTAACCACGGTGTGCTGGATTACCTTGTGGATGAGCAGAGTGCCGCAAAGGCCCCTCCGTCCTGCTTTGCTCGGCTGGACAAAGGCGCAATCGTCAGCAACGATCACCATGGCGACTGGCACACCCCGGGCCCGGGCCTGCTCCAGCGCCAGGCCGAAGTTGAGCCGGTCACCAGTGTAATTCTTCACGATGAGCAGCACCCCGCTGGCCCCAGCCTGCCAGAGGGTGAGGATGGCAGCCAGGACGCTGCTGGGTGGGGGGGAAGTGAACACGGAGCCGGCCACTGCCGCCGACAGCATCCCCGCGCCCACGTACCCTGCAGGATACGGACAAAGACAGCCAATCAAAATCCTCTTTCCTTTACACTCGCTTGTGTTTTTTTTTCCTGGCCTAATGATTATGGAAGCGTGCTTGTGATCAAATCCCAGACCAGCAAGGTACCACTGAAGTGCGCTGAGCAGGATACTACACCCCAGGGGCTAAATAATAGGTGCCCACCACGATGTCACATGGGCTAAATGCAGGGGACACATTCTGTTGTTGTGCTATAGTGTGTCAACAATGACAATTAATAACTTCACTCGCTTCTTTCCTTGGACTGTTTGTCCCTAAATTGTCAATAATTTCCCTTGGTATAAATGAAGCTTTATCTTAAAAACAAAATAACAGGTAACACTAACTCTCAGTTTGAACTGGCCTGAAAATCATTGCCATGCATCCCTCTTTCCTCTCCCTTCATCCAACACACTGTCGCAGTGAGCCTGGAGCACAGAGCACTGGCAGACACACACACAGAGCACTGGCAGACACACACAGAGCACTGGCAGACACACACAGAGCACTGGCAGACACACACACA
>JAODJU010000014.1:15032507-15045743 GCA_026776725.1 Gnathonemus echidnorhynchus | reverse complement strand
GTTAGGGTTAGGGCTATCGATTAGCACTACGGTAGGATAATTCGACAAAGTAGATCATTTCGACAGAACACCGGCACTGTAACATCGCTAGTATACGTTATACTGAAGAAAAACTGAAATTGCAGAGGATACAGGGCTGGGGTATGTGGGCCAGAAGAAATTATAATGCCCCCGCCGAAAATAAATAAATAAATAAATGACCATGAGAAAAACTAATATCCTATTAATGTCATGTGTCATGCATGAAGACTACTGACCAAAAAATTACGTTGCAACGGATATATTTAAACAAAACATTTGTGAGTATTCGCATTCACGCATTCATTTTTGATTCATTTTGGAATATCCTGCTTTTTGTTATCGCACTAATCGCATATTGCGCTGGGCCCCTCCCAGACGAAAATAAGTGCCGACATGCAAAATTAGCTATTTAGCTTTCGGTTTCACATCTGTTATGTCCTTTCGTAGATGATTACAGCTGCTTTTCACTGAAGTAACACTCCCAGAGAGCAAACTCGATGTCCAGAAACAAGAGATGTTCAAAAACAAGAAGGAGAAAGCGGTCGCATGCGAAAAAGATGAAACAAATAATATATAAATGTGCATCGTGTCGACGTGGTGAGTCAGTACATATTGTCACAAAATAAAAATGTTTATATAAACGGTCAAGTTCACTTTTAAATTAATAACTTTTAAAAACAGACAAAATACTATAAAATGATACATGTTCCTGTGCGTTCTTTGTGAATTCAATCAACGTATTTATAATTGAAATGTTCAATTGCTCACACAAGGTATAAGTGACACAAGACTTCTAAATTTATTTTAGTGGGCAGGCAGAGCCGATCTTCACAGCCGGTTGCGTCTCTCCTCACCGGTAAGTGTCACCGCTGGTGAATCCCGACGCCAGGAGCATGCAGGGCAAAGTGAAATAGGCTCCCTAGGCAGCTGCCTGCATCGTGTTCTAATATTACTCTAGTAGTGTACTAGGTCTACATAACTGTGGTGCGTTAATATTGTATAATTTCACAAAGTGGTTTTCACCATTAAAGTACCCTTAAATTCAGACTAATGCCAACTTCACAGCTTCCAAAGGTGGGTCAATAGAATACTCCAACAGCCTGGGGAGCAGTGCGGACCCAGAGGAACTATCTGGTATATGTAAGTACATGGTATTGTCTGGAAATTACATAATTTACTTTTAAACAGATATCAATAATAATAATGGAGCAAATCAATTAAGTTATACAGTTTGATTCTTTTAGATTTTAAAAACCGCTTCGACCAAATGCCAAACAGTAAATATGTTTCAGTAACGTAAGTTCACTTGCAAACAAGCAATTAGTGTCAGGGTCAGCACCTGTCCTCCTCAACCTTTCATGTCTGCCCTGCATTTGGCCAGCAGGTGTCACTGGCCATCCTGTCCTCCCTGTGTCCTTCAAGCCCTTAGTGTTTTCCCAGCCCCCCAGATTGCTGAGTAGCTCTATGGGCTGAGTGTGTGGCTACAAACCCTTTGGGCATGGACCAGCTTCCTACTTATTTGTTATTATTGGATTTTGTTCCCCAATGTTTATTTTCTATTTTAGTTTTCTTGTTCCTAGATTTTGGTTTGTGTTCTGTTTGTGGTTTTACTAGGTCTCTGTGTTTGTGATTATGTATTACTTGTCTTTGTTAAATTCTTCTGTTTCATAGCTTCCCTGTTGGTCTCTTGATTCCTTGATTAAGTTGATTTGACCCCCCTGTTTCCCTGTCTCTCATGATTATTTTACCTGATTGCTCCTTGTCCTGCACCCTCCCTGACTGATTAAATGTTCCATGTCTCACTCCTCCTGCTTCGTTACCTGGTTCGATTTGTGTATTTATGTTCCTGCTGTAGGTTGGCTCCTTAGTTGGTCATTACATCACAAGCTTAGATGTTACTCTGTGCTGTATTATGAGTTTCTGCTATGGTCCCTTGCCTCTTCTTCCTCCCTGTGTTGCCTTGTTCTTGGACTTTGTTTTCTTGTCATTTCTAGTAGTTAGTTGTTTTCCCCCATTTTGCTTTTGACCCTTCGTTGTCCTTTCCTTTGTAGTCTTACCCAGCGTATTTAGTTTCTGTAATAAACCCCCTTTGTGTCTCAGAGTCGCCTGGGGATTGTTGCCTCCTTTTCCTTCCTGCACCATGCCCCGCCTCCATGACAATTAGCTAGTTAAGGGTCATATGTAACATGCACAAGCTGATAAAGAAGCAGGATTTGATTCAATGCAGCTAGTAAGCATGTTATTAATAATTAAATGTTTTTAGGTCTTTACCCAGTGAAGTTAGCCACATCCCAGCAGCTAACCTGTGAAATACACACTGTCCAGGAGCAGGTGGAGAAAAAGCAAGCACCTCTTCATGTTCTGATATCAATTTGTCTATTTTTGCTTATAGAGGAGGGGTAAAGGGGGATCCAGTCACACTACTGTAACCCCCCAACTATTATATAACTGTGTAACTTAAAATACTGTAAAATACCTGTAAATGATAATGGGGAAATACTGTAAATATCAATCAGGTACAATACTTTTTAAAGAATATAAAATATTTGTAAGTATAAAATTTATGTTTAATATGATTTTTAGTTGTAACAAGAATTAATTTTTTTGCTTCAGTTACTGGTGTAATCTTTAACATGATAATGACATGAGAATACATGTTAAAATACAGTTTTAAATATGTAGTTCTACAGTTTATGGAAACAAGGTATACCGTTATACATTAAACAGTGCTCCTGTAATTTTACAGTAGAATTTATACTGTGGTCGGTGAGCCAAGCGCAGTCTGGCCTATTTGCATGTGTCCCAGCATGCCACACTGTCATGCTGACAATGGCCGCTGTCTATGTCATGTATATAGTTAATGTTCCAGGTTTCATGCATTGTGTGTCCTTCACTGGTACCCTGCTTAAGTTTAAGCTTTATCCCTGTGTGTTTGACTATGTATAAGTTACCCACCATGTGTAGTTCCCATTTTTCTTACAGTGATCCTCCCCCTGTTCCTCCAGATAGAAGTAATGTCTCTTCTTGTATGCTGTTATATAAGCAGGTGTTGTGGTGATTGGTGCGATTCACAGTCTTGTTAAGGTCTATGAATGAAAGAGTTTTAACTAGATTGCATTTGTTACGTAGCATCATGGCCAGAATCAACAGATACTAAAATACAGTAGAAAATCTACACCTGTATATTTTACAGTTACAATTTGTAGTTTTTAACTGTTAGTTTTACATAAAAAAAGCACATTTTAATCTGAAAATGTTTGGGAAAAATACAGAGTTAAAGTTTATTATACAGAATAATAATATGTACTGTATTACATTAAACAGTACTACTGTAATTTTTACGGTGAAATTCTGGCAACCACAGCTGCCGGTAATTTACTGTAAATTTAACGGATTTTTTTTTTACGGCGTACTAAATGCACTTGAAGGCCCATCCTGGGTTGTTCCCTGCCTTGCACCTGTGGCTCCAGACCCACCACAACCCTGAATAGCAGTTACAGAAAATGGGTGGATGGATAAAAGCACCTGTGCAAATTATAAATGCAAAATAATGCATTTTTTTAAGTTTTGAAAGATTTTGTCCCCCCTCCCTCTCACAGTGGATTGGTCCACTGTCTTCTATCCCACTACCATACACATTAACTCGGTATGAGTGTCTGATACAGTGGTGGGTTACCATCAGTAAGTAGCTACTTTGCAGATTTTCACTTTAATTAGTGGATATGTGAAACGTTTATTTTTCTAACCAGATAGCTCCATTGCCTTGTTGGTGAATCTTTAGCTTTATTTAATTTAGATTTGTTAATAGGTGTTGCTTCTATCCTACCGTAAATAACCTGCATGCTGTGTGTGTTTTGTCAGCCAGCCAAAATGGCAAAAAGGAAAACAGACATCTGACTGATTTTCAGGGCACCAAAACTCCAAGTAAGTAAAACACAAGTCCGCAGTGATATTAAAGTGATATCACAAAAAACTCATCACTGATGCTAGTGTAAGTCACTAGTTCAATGTGAAACTTTTTCATCCGTCAAATTTACATCCAGATATTGTACAAATTGGTGTCGTTTTTTTTTGTTGTTCGGTGTGAAACGGCCTTCATCCGTTAACATTTTACAATTTCAAATGTCTAACCGTTGAGTAGCATTGGTACATTTGAACTAATGCTGTCTTCACAGTTTCCACGAATGAGTTCACGGATACCTCCAACAGTCTGGGGAGCAGTGTAGACCCTGTGAAACCACCTGATATACGTAAGTAATATTAAATGGAAAGTACATTATATTCTGTTAAATTGAAAGACACATAAGTACCTGAGACATAATGAATAAGAAAAAGAAAAAAATCGGTTTGAATGATCATCCACTTATAGTGATCACTATAAACAGTTTCCATTCTGTATGATTGGGTTGTTTCGGTTTGTTGGAGATGTTATTGCATCCCTCACAAGCTCCACAACAATCATTATTTCCTCCCGACTGAGGCGGTATCCTTTAAGTAATTCAGCATTTGTTTAATGTTTCCAAGACATTGCCACGTGGATTGACAGCAGCTGTTTTGTGACTGTGTGTGAATTGGTCTTAGTGACTTAGGAGTCCTATCGACTACTTTTTGGCTCTCCCAGACTTAGGTGCGACTTTTAGCGCTAAGGGGCTTTGTGAATATGGGCCTTTATGTGTAATTACAATGATACAGAGGTGCCTTTCTGAATATATTGTTGTTGTTTTTTTATGTCAACTTTAGGTTACTATGGACTCCATAACCTGGGGGCCACATGCTACTTAAATGCAGTGCTGCAGACACTCTTCATGACCAAGCAATTCAGGGAGGCTGTGGAGAGGTGGGAAAATTACAATACATACTTGTCATTATGGTGCACTATAAATAAAGCACTTTAACTTGTATTTAAAATGGGAAACTTTTCACATTCCCCCCTGTCATCTTGAAACTGAAAGTGATGGGGAAAACATTTATTGGTTACTTTCTGTTTTTATTGATATAACCATGAAATGATTGACTGAATACTGTAAATACCCATTTCTAAGCCTTATTTCTCTCATTAACAACTATATTTCACAACAGTCCAACTCTTTCAGATCATTTAAGGAGTGTGTTTAAAATGTTAAAGGAAGGAACCACAGATGTGGGACATGAGTTTCTAAGAAGCCTTGGCATCACAAATAGTGAGTACATCCATGAGAATATTATTCAGATTGAATTTTGCTTCCAATTTATCCAAATACAAGGAGGAAATGTAACTTAAATAAACTTCATTTTCCAGCAAATGAACAACAAGATGCTGCAGAATACTTTCAGAAGATTGTGAGCTTATGCAACATAACCAAGGTGAACCAAGGGTAATCTTTCAGCTGAATAAGTTGAAAATCACTTTCTAAATTTTTGTGAAATACAGCAAATGTCCATTTCCCTGTAATTTTATTTTAATTTCTTCAAGTTATCCTTTCACATTTACATTTCGCTGGTGTAGATCTACCACGGTACACTTAGAGATTCTACCAAGTGCATGAAGAAAGGACATAAGAGTGGATCAGAATCATCATTTGTGATTCTGCCACTGGCTCTTGAATCTCATGAAAGCTACCGTGTGGTAAGCAGTTTTATACATTAGCTTGTAAAGACTGTTAATCTACTTTCTACCAAACGTAATCACCTGTACAACATGGCCGGTCTCAGAAACCTTACATTTATGATCACAACCAGCAGGGATACTTATAATGAGCTGAGTGGCAAAATATCTTGTAGTTTATTATGAAGTAATTATTTCTGTATTGTATAAAATCAATCCTCTTCACTTAGAGAATGTCCTTTATGATGAAAGATCAATTGTCATCTGAAATATGGACTAATATATGTTTACCTGTAAATCTCTAGGTCTGCATATGTTTAGCAGTTTGAAGAACCCAAACTTAAACCTAGTTTCACCTTTAATATGATGGCGTTCCCTAACATTGTTCTGTGCTTTATTTTGCAGGAGGATGGTTGGAAGCAGTTCTTCAAGCCCTCATTTCTGAATGGTGATAATCAGCTGTACTGCGACGATTGTGATGAGAAGACAGATGCAGAAGCTGTAGGTTATTGCAATAGTCATAAACTTTGTTTATAAGTAGTTTATTCAGGCTGCAATAGCTGAATTTCACTGTAATCATACTCAAAGCAATTTCTAAAGTTTAGTATGTCAACCTTTTATAAAATTAGGTATTTAAAAGGTGTTGTTCATGTGAGACTGCCTACCTAGAGCAAAGCTTCACATTGCTGTTTCCGGAGGGATTGTCTCTGCCTGAATATTGATTGTTGTGGCTGAAAAGGACTCCAAAATCAATTACCCATAATTGTATCATACAAGTGGAGTTAACTACAATTGTCACACTTATTGAAAAAATCTCTTTATCCTGTTCGATTACCATTGTCTAGGAAACAAACTTTCCTGCTAAACAGTACAGTTTATATGCACAGCAAGTACATTTATTTTCTTATATCAGCAAACCAATCCAATGTAAACCAGTATACACTGACTGTGCAAAATATTAGGGATTCCTGCTCTGTTCTTGAAATAGTCTTACTAGTTGAGTAGTGAGGGGACAGTTAAGGAAGGTTAGCAACTGAGACACGTATTGCGTATGTGAGGGACAATATAAAGGAAACAAGATTTAAGCGCCTTTTGGATAGGATATTTTTGTAGCAGCTAGACAGGTTTAGGTATGCCAAAAGCTACAACATGTTGAGTTCTTTAAAGTTGAACATTGTCCCCTGTGTTCCTGGAATAGTCCACAACCCAGAAGATGTCAGTCTAACTCAGGACAGATGGGAGCCATTTTGGGCCAACATCCTCGTGGAAATGCTTCCTAGAGTCCATGATGAATTGATGCTCTGGGGGGGAACAGTATATTAGAGAATGCATCGTTAATATCTTGTGCACACACCGTGTATGTACAGTACTGTGCCAAAGCCTTTTATGTCTGTCAAATTGTGTTAATTAGCCATTTCACAACCTCTCTTAAACTCAACTGAGTAATTTCAGTAACCATCCGATATAGCCATGAGTTTGTAGACTCAACCATCCAAATATTTTTTTTAATGTTCATTTAAATTCCACTACTGTTCATTTGCGTATAATGTAATATTAAATTGAATGTTATTGTTTTTTCTGAGCAAATATACAGTAACCAGATAAATAGCTTTAAACATTTCCTTGAACATAAGACTTTTACATATTACTGTACTTCAACCAATCTCTAGTGGTTTATAATTTAAACCTTGTCTGTTTCTCCTTCCTTTACAACTCAGGTTTGTGAAATAGTGAGTTATCCTGAGGTCTTAACTTTACAACTGAAGAGGTTTTACTTTGACTACAACTGCATGATGTATATGAAGAACAACTGCAAAGTGGAAATTCCCCTCCAACTACGAGTCACCCAGGTACTGTAGAAAGTTTTTTTCCTGTTGTTCATGTTCATTGATTAACAGATTATTGTCTAACATGATAACAGCAAAGAAACAAATTAAAAGACTTGTTCATATATATAAGTATCTATACAAATAGTGGTAAAGGACTGTGTTCAGTCTATGTGTAAAAGCATATTTTATTATTGAAAGACTAACATTTTCCAAGTCACAAAACATATCAAATGCATAATATACATTCATTGGTACAGCAGACCGGTTTGATATTCAAACTTTTGCTTGGTTTCACATTTCTTTGTCTTAATATCTGCAGTAGTGAAACTTTGTAGTAGTATAAAATGCAACTTAAACCAGAAAGAAATAAGTACATAGAAAATTAATGGTTACTGATCTGATATCCTCAAGCAACCTTCATATTATGGAATCTGTATAACCCATTTTTTTAAGTTACATTGTTAAAAATAAGCTTCATCTAAAGGTCAATGTTAAAACTGAGGAAGAAGAACACTCCCCTGCAGAACAAATCCAAAACCAACTTAACTATTTAATCTTGATAACTACTGTCAGGAAGTATCCATGCCAAGTAGGCAATTGTTGCAGATATAAGCTGGAATTTATAGTTATTGCAGCCTGACCTTGTGGAACTTACATAAAGTGCCACCTGAAGATTGGAACATACGTGCAAGTATTACTACATTTATTTCTTTTTCGTTTTTTTTTCTGCATTTATTGAAATTAGACCTTTTTAGTTTTCATTCTGAGAATTTCGATTTTTCTCTCTCTTACAGGAATACACTTATGAGCTCTATGCTATAATCAAACATGAAGGTTCTGTGAAATATGGACATTATTACACCATCATCAAGTCATTTGAGGGTGGAAAGTGGTACCATTTTGATGACAGCTGGGTTACTGAAGTTAACCTCAAGGTACAGACTCTTACTGTATCTTAATGTTGGCATATTTATGAAGAGGGTGATTTGTTTCTTCAGTAATAATTGATTATGGTTTAAAATAATCAAAAATTTCTCTTCAGTGGCAATTGACTAGAATGGACAATGGAGAATATTGAATATGTCCTCTTTTATCTTCAAAATGTTTTCTTTGTTGGCCTAATGCCTGCTTCAGTGGAGATGATTATTGATATTGATGATTATTGATGATTAAGTCAAAGGTGAACTCCATCCCAGGACTTATTTTTTGTCTATTGTGGATTCATTTCCCTGCAGATTTACAATGAGAAGACTATTAAGTAAGAAGTCTCCTTCATATTATAGTATATTGTGTTCAAAATTTGATGATCTGTGATTTTGTTTTATTGCAAACAATAATTTTAATAACATCAATTGAACTTTATTATATTATTTAACTTTTCCTAATTTATGTAATTGAAAGACACTTGCATCCCACAGATCTGATCATGCATTTATGCTGATGTACACAAAACGTGAGTCATTTTATTGAAAATCGTCTTACATTCTCATTTTTGATGCTTTTCAGCAAAAAGCAAAACTGGTGACACTAATGATTTTATTTCCATAATTTAGCTTTGTGATAGAAAGTAATATGTAGTTAATATGTAATGTTGACTAAAAAATAAAATTGTTTACTGATTAGCCAAATAAGAATATTTTTTTGTTCTAAAGAACATTTCTGACTGTCGACCAGGATCAGGAGGAAAGGAACACGCACAAGGAGCTGAAGGTGGTGCTGGAACAGGAGCCCAAGGTGCTGCTGAAGGGTGCATCATCCCTGGCCTTGCAGGAGACAATCTGAATGCTGTAAGAGGTGTTCGGGTGAAGAATTATGTTACTGATGAAAATGCAGGAGACAGTGTTTCTGGGGAACGTTGCACTGATGGAGTAAGCCAAATTGTTCAACATCCTGTTACAGCTACGAAAAAGGGACAGAGAAAACATGAACGTCGTGCTGCCAGAGATACTGGAAGCAAACATCAATTGAAAAACAGTGGAAAAGCAGTACATGAGGACAGGGTTGATCGTGTTCCCTTTAATAAGGCAGGAAACAGAGACTATCGTACACAGTACTGACATGGTAATAATGTTAGCGGTGAAGGTGAATTAACATGACAAAGTGGAGGTCAAGTGTTGTTGCCACTGGCAACGCTGGCCATAGGAAGAAAACTAAAAGAAGCATCGACATTAGAGATGCAGATTAATGCTCCCATAATATCACTGATAACATAGAAAGGGTAGTTAAACAATAGGGAACCTTTTCAGTGTCAATTTCTGTGTATCAGTAAAAGATGATTGACTGCCAATAGCTTTGTTTTACACTTAGGCGGTATCTATTTTTTCATACTGTCATTCCTGATAGACATTTCACCCTGCAATATGGTATATGATAGTATTTTTAAAATAAATTTTAAAAAAAAATCATGCAGGCTTCTATAAATCAGAGACATCCTAAACGGGATCATCAGTGTGGAAGCTGGGCACTAGGGAAACAAGGAGATAACTCCTTGTTCAAGAGTTAAAAAGGTCACTCTTCTTTTATTGACACCACTCCACCTCTTCATTGTTACAGAACTCACTATGTAACCACCCCCTAGGTTATATGGGAAATGTAGTAAACCAATCTGTAAAAACTGTACAGTAAAAACTGTAGCGTGAATGTAAACTCTTAAGAACTTGGGCAAAATCGCAGCTAATTATATTAAATATTAGTGCAAATGGTCACCACAAACAAATTATTTCTTTTTGACTTCTAACTAATTCTTCTGTTGACTAAGTTACTTGTTGTAATGAATTCTTTTTCATTTTAGATATAAGATTTGTATTTTCCATCAGTAAAACGGAAAAAAACAGTTGCAACTTCTGTGTTTAGTAACGTGCAATGTTCAGAAATATTTTCAATGTAGAATGAAAATTAAACAAATAGAGTGACCTCTGGTGGCATGTGTTGTGCACTGCAGTACAATCCATCACCTCATTACAGCATCTTCATATGAGTTTAACAGAAAGACAAGCATCTGTATTTCTGAAGGTATTAAAAATAATACCTTCAGGATTTTTAATTGTTGTTAAGTACTATGTTGTTTAAAAAAAAATCAAAAAAGAAATACAATGTAAAGTACTGCTTTATTAAATACATAAATGTCTTTTATAATACATAGCTATAATACATATACTGAGCCAAGATTTGCAATCCAAAGACACATTAACTGTAAATGGAAAATGTAATCATTGCCATGGTTTAAATGATGCCCAATTTCGCTTAGCTCTGCACTCTTTCCTCAGTATTTCTTTGTCTGAAAAAACGTCCCTTTTTCTATGAATCAGATTACGCTAATGTTTTATGCTTTCTTATATTCTGAAACATTTCTTGAGTTCCTTTTCTGAGCCGTTCCCAAATTGACATTAACCTGATTGAATTAACACAATGTAATTTTCTGGTTCTTAAATCTGAACGTTGGGACTAAATTGATATGCAAAATAGGTTAAGTGCATGTTTCATGTTTTCAAATGTTGATTAAACATATAGCCAAATATGTTGCCAAATAAATGAATGAATGTTTGATAGAAAAATTCATCCATGCTATAACATGCTTACCATTTAACGTTCCCCAGCTATAGCATTTCTCAGTAGTGGGAACAGTAATTCCACTTAGAAACTTCACTTGCAAATTTCTCAGTCTGTACAACCAAAATTAAGGAAGGCAAAAAAAAAAATCCTTTGTAAACAGTTGGAGGACAGATGGATAATATGGGATTTTCCGATTCTCAAAATAAGACTGTACTGGTTGCCTCTGAGTCTTTCTTTGGCATTGGGCAGGTCTTACGGCTAAAACAACAGGGTCAAATGCATAAATTACAAGGAAGGGGTGGCAGCAATTAAATAGAACTAGGTATTTAATTGCAACTCCAAAGACGAGATTAGCCCCCTGCACAGAGATCTTTAGTCATTAGTCATTCATGCCTTCATCTCCAGTTGCTTGGATTAATTCAGTCCTATATGGATTACCCCAAGAAATCCATGACAGCTCAACTCATCCGAAATGCTGCCACTAGATTGTTAACACCTCATGAATCTGACATAGACTTCTCTTTGGATCTTCGTAGAGCAGTGCTTAAGAGCAAATTTAAGAAAATACTTAGGAAGATATTGGTGAATGAGGCCCACTGTCTCTTCAGAAATAAAACGTAATTAGTGTCAATGTATCTACAAAAACAACTAAATGACCAGCCTATTCTGGTCAAAAATGTTAAGAATTCAAAACCTGATCAAATTAAATAGAATTGCTGTTACAGGCTGCTGTACCTTTAAACACTATCACCAAATGATTTTAGGTTTCTGTGATTATTATATATTACAAACCTGGTCAAGATTCTATTGGTATTTGCATATCATAAGCATGCAATGCAACACATTTCTACTCCATGGTGGCCAGGGGTGGCACAACCCCCCTTTAAAATCTGATTGGCCACCACAGTGCACCCCCCCATTAGATGAACATTATTTGGCTTTCGTTTGTAATATTTACCTATTGGCTTCATTCAATTTGTATTGTGGGTTGTTCCCCTGAATGCGCAATTCAGGCGGCAACCGTGCAGGCCAGCAGATGTAAAACTCAAGCTTCCGGTTGGCGACCCACCAGGCCGACACATGGTCCAGTCCCACCCTCTGGAAATAGTCATCTATCTACCACAGCCAGGTGATACATGGGTTCTGAAGAGACATGGTACCAAAGGTCAACTGTGGTCATTGGATAGCATCCATGGCCTCTATTTTGACGATCTAATGCAAAGCGTAAAGCATGAGGCGCAACTAACATTTTTGGCTGTGTCCAAATCCATTTTGCTATTTTGACAGCAGAAAAACCAGACAAAAATGTTGTCCTAACTCTTTTAATTATTCAGAGGTGCATTTTGAGCATAAGATGCAATAAAACAATTAGGGGTGGCATTTCCAGAAAGTGAATGATCTTAGCGAATAACAAACAAGATAACAAATTACGTACTGTAAGTAAAGAACAAGTGAGGTCTATGTGCAGTCCCAGAAACCCCTCGCTATTCCAGAATGATCAAACAAACTTTATGTAGTTTATGTTGGATACACAGTGAGACTGAGGGCAAAGTGCAAGCACTGATGTCGTCACAAAAAACAAAATAACTTTCCAGGCTTAGTCTGAGGGAATTACCAACAGTCCATAGCATTGTGTCATGAAACATGGGGTTACCAGGGGAAGCCCGGAAGAGTAAACGGTAGACAAACCATTTCTTTTAGTTATTTATTATAGTATGATGCTGTTTTGAAAAAAAAAATGAGTGAATTGATTATTTGACAATTACCTCTCATGCACTCTGTAAGGCAAGAGTCTGGAACACGTTCACATTAGACAGTCGATCCCTTGAGTGTCTTGGTTGTGATGAAAGTGCAATTATTAAAATAAAAACTCTCAAACTCATGTAAGGACCAAGTTTTGGCATTGTCATGGTAATGTAATATGTTGCAACATGCTTTTCCTTTTCTATTGTAGCCATTGTATCAGTACGTTCAGTCAGACACCAAGACAAGTGCAAAAGAACTAGTTCATTAGTTCATTGCACATCACTAATACACACACACACACACACAGGTTTGTAATTATATATTTGTGGGGACTCTCCATTTAATTCTATGGGGAAAAATCTAATCCCAAAATAACAACTTTATCCAGCCTTAACTTTAACCATAAGTAACCAAACAAAATACAAGTGTTTTTGCATTTTTAGTTTTTTCATTGCAGTCACAGATTTTTATTAAATTGAGTTTTCCCTTATAGGGACCAGGAAA
>JAODJU010000014.1:15001612-15013250 GCA_026776725.1 Gnathonemus echidnorhynchus | reverse complement strand
TTGTTTAAAAAAAGAAAAAAAATACGTAATTATGAGAAGTGCCCTTTATTTCACTTGAGCCCCTGCCCCTCAAAATGACTGTGCACGTCCCTGGCCTTCAGTGATAAAAATCCAGGCACCAGTGTTCACTGAAACAATAAATTAAACTCCCTCAAAGTTGATTACTGACTAAAAGCCAGAAAGTGGTGTGCATGAGCAATTATACAAGAAGCAGACCTGTGGCTGGGGTCAGACGCTAGACTTCGGCATCTTCATGTGGAAAACAGTAGCGTGAGATTGGTAAGATGGAGGAAGAGGAAGAGAAACAGTGACCAAATATCACAGGCAGGTGAAGGAACGGGATGGCAGATGGAGCACAAAGATTACGGAGAGATTAGCACGTGAAAAGGAGAGGAAGAAATTGGAGTGAAGATACAGACGTCACATAAAGATATGGGAAGGAACACTGAGAGAGTGGGAGAGACCTTTGCATTTCTGGTGCAAGGTTCATGGAGCACTGATAATTTCTGAAGAGGAGTTATAAATCAAGGTTTTGTTCAAAGCCAGCAGCCCTCTTTCTCCCAGTCACTCATGGCAAAAAACATTAACTCAAAATCATCCCGATTGCTTCTTAACGACAAATACTGGGTTGTCAAGAACGCCTTCTCGCATGTAATTCCAAATGAGCTTTACTACTGTAAATGAAGTACAAGTTCACAAGCAGTTGGGAGCCTTGGGTAATCAACGTTGATGAAAACTTAAAAGATTGTTTCAGCAAACTCCACTAAGAGGTACCGACAAATATACAGTTCTTCATCTGCACAGGCTGTTGTAATTAAACAGGTGACATGACCGGCACAACGCTATAGTACAGCGTACCTTATAAGTGGTTAACTATAAAAACAATTTCGATTTAAGACGTTTCCAGAATCCATTCGGAGTAACCTAGAAACAATATACAGAACTTGATTTGTACAGGCTGCTTTAGTGAAACAGGTGACGTAACCAGTACAATGGACACAATGCACAACCCATGTGCATCTGAACTGTAATCTCAAAAAAAAAAAACAATAAATAAACATATATACAGTAGCCTTTAGTACCACCCACTTTAATTATTATTACAGACTTACATTATTATTACAGTCGATTTACCTTCGAGAAACGTGTAGCGGCGACTTTTGATTGGTTCTCTTGACGCCGTCGATCTCACGTTTTATTGATCTGTCACTATTTCATTCTTTTTAAGTGTACATGTTTCGCCTTACAGTGATGTAAGCTGGAACCGCTTATTGAAATACGCTTTAAGCTGAAATGCGCTTTAAGGCTCCTACCCCTCGTTTTGCCGCCGCCGTTGCGTCTTTTTAATTTCGCTCCTTTATATGTTTGAAGTAGCTGGTGGGTTTTGATCAGCTGATAAACTTCTGCTTTCTGTAGCCCAACACTTCTGCTAAGGAAACGGGACGGGAGAGAGAGAGAATGGGAGGGTGTTCGCTACTTTATTATACCACTTTAACTGCGTAAATGATTTATGTCTGCTGACCTTTTAGGTACTTCCAATACTGAAACTCGTTTAAATACGTTTAGTACGAAACACTCACATTATTCATAAGAATAAATGCATTAGTTCTCTGATTCCACATTTGAATCAAAATGTGGCTTGTAAAAAAATATTTGCTCTTTTTATAGACGTTGATCCGTAACATTAATGCTGGCAGATTTTAACTGCACCCAAATTTTATCTACTTCATCTGATATCATCTCAGTCCATAATTACATTATGCAAACCCGAAAACTGATATTGTTTGTTTCTAGAATAAACCCAAATGCTCTATAGCGGTACCTAGTGAACTAAATATGCTATTACATGTCTCTCTACTAGCCTACCTGACCTTGTGGGGCTGCAGCTTTTGATCCTGAGAATGTGCAGGTAGTCAAACTAAATTACCTAAATATTGAGAAAAGCTCCTGAAACTGTTAAATGGGATATATATTTCCTTGGTGTTATACGACTATTAACTTGTAAATATTAACAGAGATCAGGGTTAGAGTTGCTGCCAGTTAAAACAGCTTAGTTTAATGGAATAACTATATCAGGAAGTATTAACAGAACTAACACGACTTTCCATAACTGCTTCAATACAAGACCTTAGACTTAAGGTCTCCTTGGCCTTGCTTTTTCACTCTCCCATTTTAAAAACTTTTGGGCAAACATATGCATGTCATGTAAGAAAAAGAAGTGCCCTTCTCCCTGTCTCTCTCACAAAAAATGCCTTTCCATGGCTACTGGTCGCCATGGTTTCAGCAGGCAGAAAGAGGCAGCAGAGAGCCGATTGCTTCCTGTGTTGGGGCTGATTAGAGAAAAAGTGAACGTGTCAGATAAAAGAGAGGTGGTGAGGAACCACACACTGACCAACAATACTCATATGAAGGATGAGACCTGATAAAAGACCAGGATAGTCACAAAAAGGGAAGGTTTATCATACAAAAAGGAAAGGTTTATCACACACAAAAAAAGAAAGGTTTAAGACACAAAAAGGAAAGGTTTATCACACAAATAAGAAACTGCAATTAAATAAATCAAGAATGTAACTTTGGTTGAACATGAAGGGTTGAGGTCTCCACCCATTTAAGTGGATCCAGGGGCCGGTTCTAATTATTAAATGGGCCAGAACCCCCCTCCCCAAACTTACAGCCATGAAATGAATTAATTAATTAATGAATGATACATAAGTAGTTAAAATGTTCTAACAAAACAATAAGCCATACAATCAGAAAGCTGAAGCACAAAGACATATCATTGAAAGCAAGGATCCAGTTTTAGACTGCATGTTTATGCGTAATAATTATGTTTAAAAATTATGTTTAATAATAATATATTCATACTAACCAAGACCAGACATGGAGAGATACATGCTATTTAGAGCTAGCATGTGGGTCAAAGGGCGAAGCCTGTATCTATGCTCAGAAGGTTGCCAGTTCAAACCCAGCCTCATCCCCTCTGCAGGGCCTTGACCAACACCCATAACATCCAGCTCCTTGGGTGCTATAATGGGTGGCTGCCCTTAACAGCTAACTTACTGTCATCTACAGTGCGCAACAATGGGGGAGGAAGAAAAATAATTTCTACTGAGTTAGCATAAAATAAGGTCACTGGCTTCATATGAGGACCTTAGTCTGGTAAGCTAGAGAAATACATTGCCCTACCTTTATTCAACTGTTTGCATTTCTTGAGCTCAACCATCTCATGTAGTACTTCTCGTGTACCCGTTTTACGCCGTCTACCATTGCCAAAGATTAGTCTCAATACTAAGAACACAAGTACACTAGGACAGCAAAACTCCCCAGATGTTGGTCTTGCTCCTTCCCAAATACCAAGGACACATCGTTTCCATCCTCGCCGAACGAGACCAATCCCATGATTCGCTGAGCCCCAAGTTAGTTCTTGGAAGGCAAGTTAGCAAGACCGGTCTTGCCATGACCACAAGTACGGTCTTTGCGTTCTTGGCATTGAGATTCACCATAGCAATGCTTTGAACTGTTCGAACGTTTACTTGTGGTGGCCTGGGTGTTCTGGTACTGCCTTCCAGATGGTAGCAGGGAGATGACATTATGGGAGGGGAGAGTTGAGTCCTTGATAATGTTGTGAGCTCTCTTTCCACAACTACTGTACAGAGATAAATGCCAGATATGGAGGGTAATGGTGATCTGGAGATATGCTATGGTCTGTCTGACTATACGTTTAAGGGCCTTAAGGCCCGTTCTGCAGCTCCCATGCCATTCTGTTATATCGCTTGTCAGGACAATCTCCGCAGTGCATTAACATTATCCTTAAAACAGCAGTACCCAAACACCGCGGTACTATGGACAGGACCCCACATTTTACTAAATTCAGAAATTTCTGGCATTTCAAACATGTTTTTCACTATAAGCCGGGCAGTCTTGAAAATAAAAAATGGATGACAAAATTTGCTGGAGGGGCGGGCATTAGCATGTGATCCCACCCAGATTGTTTGCCACCCACTTATAGCAGGTGAGGCATTTTTAATTGTTAGATCTTCAGTGAAGAGCAGGATGCTTCAATTTTTATCATTCTCTTCATGATTTGGATTTCTTTTTTCAAAAATCCACAAATGCTTAAACTGTCCTTTTTGTTTCCTGGCAGATTTGCATCCTCATGATTTACCACAAACTCATACTATGATGAAACGGTCGCAGCGACACAATATACTATATACTCCTCTTTCTGTTCCCCGTCCTTCTGATGTCGCTTTCTGAAGCAGAATTTTGCTATGATTGTTAAAAAAAAAAAAAAGATGTTACTTATAAACCAAAGACCCCGAAATGAAAACGGACCAGAGCTGGGGATTTCCTACCGGTTATGCGTCACATGACTAAGAACTATGGACCGGAGAGATTTTTAATATTTCATTCTCTGAGAATGTTGGCCGGGTCTCTCGAATATTTTTCGGTTAGTAATTTTGTGATAGAAACCCCAGATTGATCCGCTCTACTAAGAGAATCCTGACAGCTTTTTTAGCGCTTTCAGCTCATCCATCACTCCGTGTGGTTTGCAACCGGTAGCCTAAATTACGGAAAACAGTGACCCTTTTCATCTTTGATGTCGTTAACTAGCTGCTTTCACAAAAATCTCTTCAGATAGAAATCAAGCCCAGAGAATAATTAAAAAATCAGTTTTTATTTTATTTAGTGGAGTTTACGGTGTAACACTTAGGAAACATGAAACATAAATTAGCAAGCAAGCAAACTAAAAAACTATAACGCCAAACTTGCATGACTTCATTTAAGAGCGTAACTGTCCATTTAACAGCCTCCACAGAAACGAGCGTAATCCGTATACCTTATACGCACTATAATATCGTAGTGATCGAGGTGCTTGTGGACACTATTAATATAGTGTTTTATCGAACAAGATTTTGTGAAAGTGTGAAAATACATTCTGCGTGACCGTTGGGAAGTATAGAAAACACAATCACTACTTGTTGTTTGTCTAGTATTAAAACAATGATTGGGTTGCCCACTTTGGTCAGCTGGCTGGAGTGAGATGTTCAATTAGAGACAAGTCTGCACACGCATTTACATGCATGTAACAGTCTTATTACCTTCTAAATATAGGATGTAGGGTTTGAAAACGACATGACAGATGCGTGAGAGTTGGCAGCCCTGCAAAAAGGGAACTTAACCACTACACCACACCATATAACACCTATTCTTTGCGGTTAGCGAACAAAGCCTAATTGACATTGAAACGAAGCACTCCAGACCACGTGCCCGAAGCCGACCAATCGGAGCGCACGAACTACCCCCCTATCCCACCTGCCTAAATTTGCCTCCAACGTTCGGTGTAGCGTCTCGTAGACTTTAAGCTAACGGTTGCTTGAATTTAAACGCAATTTATCTAAAAAAAAAAAAAGGTAAATTTGGTTTTGAAATCATGAATTACCCACATACATCTGTCAGGCGAAGCCTACATATCATTTAGATAGATTTTTTTTTTTTTTACCTGTTAATGATTGCAGAAACTGACTGCTACATTCATGAGCTTCATTTTTACAAGCTAGCTACGGTTTTAACTGACATTTTAATATTAGCCATTTGAAAACATTGTGGTTGATTATGTTTATATCTGTAATAACCTAATGTTACTGCACACATAGTTTTTTTTTTCTTTGCCAGTCATGTCCCTATGTGAGGACTTTCTCCTCTGCAACTTTCCCAAATGCCGGGCAAAGCTGAGTGGCTTTGCTTGGGTGACGGCATGTTCACATGCCTTCTGTGACCAGCATGGATCAGGGGAATTCAGCCACTCACCAGCGATCTGCCCTGCATGCTCATCCGCACTGTCAGGCAAACTGGATATTGTGCGCACAGAGCTAGCCCCATCCGAAGAGTACAAGGCCATGGTGTTGGCAGGGCTAAGGCCTGAGATTGTGCTAGATATCAGTGCCCGTGCTCTCGCTTTCTGGACCTACCAGGTATTTCTGCGTACATATTTTGAAGGTGTGAGGTTGTGTAGAGAGGTTTCTGGAATGTATGTATATAAGGGCGAAATGCCGTTCTGCATACCAGGTTCATCAGGAACGCTTGTTCCAAGAGTACAGTCTGTCCCGAGCTGAGACCCAAGTGAAGCAGGCAGAAAAGCTGTTGGCCCAGCATAGTCAGAGTAGGGAGTTGGAGCTCAGTGCCATGAGAGGAGAGATCTCCTCACTCAAAAAGGTGCCATATCTGTACAATACCCGCCTCTGTTCTCATCCCCACCAGTTTCCTTAACCAACTTGCCGATAAATTTCAACCTTGAGCTTATGTAAACATTTAGGCAATTAGTCAAAAGCTGGCTTTTTTTTTCCTAAACAACACTATGTAATTTCCTGCCCCAAAGGTGATGGAGGAGTACAAAAGGAAGTACAGTGAGGTTTCAGAGCGGCTGATGGAGAGGAACAGGCAGTATCAGAAACTCCAGGGCCTGTATGACTCACTTCGTCTGCGAAACATGGTGGTGGGGGAGAGAGAGGGGATACGCTTTGCCCCCCCAGAATTTGCCCCAGCTCGTAGACAGGACAACACAGGTTGGGAGGGAGACTGATGGAGATGAGACTCATTAAATTAAATATCAAACTACATAATGCAATTTGTCAAATTATTATGTTATGCAAATCTTAAATTCAAGGCAAAGTTTGAGCTCAAATTTAAGAGAAATTTGGAACGATAAATTGAGTTAATTATACTCCTAACCTACAGATTGAAGACACTGTGTTGTGTGTAATACAGAGCTGTTTCTGCTTCCCCAGGTATGGAGGGCCATCACTCCACCTACAATAGTCCATCCTTTCTGGGTACAGGATCTGAGGGAAACAAGATCTTCTCCACATTGGAGCCTGATCGCACCAGGAGTTTCTTCCATTTTAACTCCCCAGCAAATAGCCAGAGTCATGCCTTTTTGAGGAAGCAATGACACCAGCTGACTTCCTTTAGTACAGTGAGATCACAGTGAATACTAAGAACACTGAATACAGTGAGATCAACTGATTCATTCAACATTCCAAATCTGACAATGTCAAACTAGCAGGTTCATTATTAGTGCAGCTGAAATATCACACACAAGTGCACATGTCTGTAACTCAACACTTCAGAATTTAATTGTTGGGCCAGTGCATTACTTACTGTATTATTATGCTGTATAAGGCCTTGGCAAGGACAAGCTCTCTCATTCTAGGCAGTACCAGACATTTTTGCAGCTAACTTAAACACTGCTAAGATTAAACATTCCGTTACATTTTGTGTTCCTGTATGATTACGAAAATGTCGTAGTTTAGTACCTGGAAATGCAAATAGGAATGCTGAATGTTAATTAGTGATAATAGTGCACACACTTCACAGTTTATATATGATCTACTCACAAAAGAACTTTCATCTCCTAGTTAGGTGTAAGAATGTTTGATATTAGGATTTGTTAGATTCTACTGAATCTATTGACAATTTAAAAATAAAATGTTGCACTTGTATCCTTGCTTTTAAAACTATAGATCTGATAAGTTAAAAGCATTTCTGCATCTATAATAGAGATGAATAAAAATCCAGGTTGTATGGTGTCTGGTGTTGTCTTTAGGCATACAAAAGGCAAACCAAAATAAACTGAAAATGCATGAAAAGTGGCCAGCAAATCTCGATTTTCCCTTTTAATGAACATTTTTTATGTTCCTAAAGGGACAGCTTTACATCATATAATTACAGGGTACAAAAAAAAGGTTTAATACATATTTATAAAGAGACATCTATCTAAAACATAGTGGATGCAAAAAGGACAAATATTTACACTACTTTCTCTCCAGATTCACAGTTCTCCAGTTTTGGTTGGTCCCAGTCTCACTCAAGGAAACTGCTGACTTGCACTGTGCTTAGACTCCACTCCTTAGACCCCTCACTCACTCTGGGGCTTGTAGCTGACGGAGGCTGCCATCTGAGTTCTTGCTGCTTGCCTCTTGCCATTGACAATGAGGAACAGCGGAGATTGCACACGTATGCTGCGAAAGTCATATGACTGCAGAAGGAAAGGGTATAGAAATACTTCTGAGCAGGTAAGCAACTGGTTCCTAAAGCCAATGACAGTGATGACTAATCAGTCCAAAACATAGATCTTTATCAAGTCTGGGAGTGAAATACAGGTATTCTGAGTACATGGGTATAGAGAGTCAAAGTTTGTTCTTTGTGTGATCAGCATGTGATTATGTGAGGGACTAACCTGATCTTTGTGTGTAACACTATGACGTTTGACCTGGGGCTCAGGGATGACCACAGTGTCTCCAATCAAGACCCCCCAGTTGTCTGCAGTATTGTAGACCATGACCACACAGCAGGTCTCCTCGCTGTCCACAATACCGAAAGTACTGGGAAAGAGAAGCAAAGACCTCTCATTACCTATTTCATATATATACGCTGTTCTTATGACATCCATCCATCCATCCATCCACCCATCCTGCAACCGCTTATCCCGGTCAGGAGTCGTGCTACAACGCGAGTTCCTGAATAACCTCACTCTACTAAAATCACATAGTAAAAGACACAAATGACGGTTGACATGATAAAAATAGGTTAGGGTAATGTGACTTGCAGTTACTAATTAACAGAGATACTAGAGGCCAATATGTAATTATATGCATTTTAAATAATAAATAATAATATATTAATCAATTTTATCATAAATATCTCCCATGGGTCTTATGAGTCTCACATGAATTGCTTAGTAACCGTTTCCACTGAACGTGCTGAACTCACTAACTTGTCGATTGCAGAGAGTCCAGAGTAGTGAGCCAGAGCCACCGTGTGACCAGGCAGGGACACAGCACAAAGACAACGGAGTACGGTACGCGGAGGAGCAATGAAGACAACGTGGCTACAGAAAGTCTATGAAAAGCAAATGTAAATGTATTTAAAAAGGTTGCCGTGCGTTTTTATATGATAAGTTGTTAAATATTTTTAGATTTTTCGAATCTAAGATTTTGACCTATGCAAAACGTTTGATTCTTTTAGATTTGAAAACCAGTTCAGATTTACTGGAAAAGAACAATTTGTTCACGAATTTGACACTACTACTGTTCACTTGGATAGCTGTTTTTGTGTGGAAGTAGTGTTTCTCTCCAAGACCATATCTTGATGTCGTTCGTGTAATGCTTTTCTCTCTGACTGAAAATCACGCAAATACTAATGCGATCTTCCACGTTGTATTGGACTTGGGTACTAATATATCAATCACATTAGAACAGATTTTGCAGAAAAAGACTGCAACAACAACCTAGTGGTCTGGTTATGCCAAGTTACGTCATTGTTATTTACATTGGTTTAAATATCACTTGTATGGGTACTCAGTATCGACAAGTACATAAATGCAAGTACTCGCACTCGTACTTGATCTGAAAAAAATGGTATCGGTGCAACCCTAATGTATATGTACAATGTTCCATAGCAGCTGTATATATAGGCCTTATTTTCTGCAACATGCAACAAATCTTAACCATGCTTTTCCAAGATCTGGGGTGAACAACTCCTTGTGGAGATGCTCATTGTATTCTATATACGTTTAGCAAACTCACAAGGCCATGCGCCCCTCGGAAGCAATGCTGAACACCACCTTCCCCATGGCAGCAGACCCAGGGTTGTGTCCATGAGAAAGGGCTGACAGACTGCAGGGTTTCAGCATTCCCACACTGCCTGAGGGCGAGCAGTACTGCGGTGAAGAGCAAGGCCCCAAAGAAGAAGCACAGAGGGAACCTAGCATGGTCCTCAACTTCCGTGCCTTGACCTTCCCCTGGGAAGACAGAGATACATCGGACCTCAGTCTGCATAATGACTCAGAGCACATGCCATGGAGTCTACTAGAATAATATATCATAGATTTCCATGCCACACTTTAATATACAACTTTACTCTTATGTGAATTTGGATCTTTGAGAAATTGTTTAATGAATTTTCTCTCTAAAGGGAATGCAGGGTCTTTGAAGACTGAAGGAGCCTCAGTTTTACTCAATGAAGTAGAAGGATCAGACTTCCTGACTGGCCGACCAACCAACCATGTGGATCATTCCAACACATACTTGAAGCTGAAAAGAGAGGATAAGCGTCAACATATCCATGTCCCAGAATACCTTATTGTCAATGAGGGCACTGAGCCGATGCAGGTAATCCAACAGCTGCCTCTCTCTCTCACAAGGGTCCTCCCATCCGGGGTCGAGAGCCGCAGCCCGGCTGTAACCAGCCAGTGCCGAGCTAAACATCTCCTCATACTGGAAGAGCTGAAACATGCAATTCATTCAGTCATTACTGAAAAAGCAGCACTTTATTGTGAATTGCAGATCAGGTCGACAGTGCTACATTATTCCTGTAGGCCAGGAATAAAGATTACCTCACCAGAAAACAGTAACAAAAACACCAACCTGCTTGCCCACTCCCCAAACTAACACAGAATCACCGTTTGGGCGCCTTAAGACCTGGAATACTAATTAAATTTACCATTTACTGCTTCTGAGCACAAAGCAGATTAGGCTGAAGAGAAACTACACTTGTACCGTGGCTCTGTTGAAGTGGAGGTCGGGATTACAGGATGCTGTGCTGTCCACTCTCTCCTGCAGCAAGACAGAACACAGTACACAGTTCCTTTCATTCCAGTGTGGATTACAGCGGTACTCACAGACAGACTGTGTAAATGAACTGTGCGTCAACCCACGGGTATTAGCTATGTACATGAACTCACAGCTTGTGCGTAAGCGCTAAGAGCTTGCTGTGACATCTGGGGGTTCTGGCCGCTGCTGAAGAAAAGCGAGACGTAGGCATTCCCCAGGATGTCTGTGAGCACAAGCATTTACGATCAGATCACTCCCCTGCTCCGCTCCACTTCCAGGTATCCAAGTCTAACCAATATGTTCCATCAGTCTGTATTCTGTTTCACCTGGATGGTTCTTAATTTACTCCTCCCCCAACGCTCTCAAATGCAATCAACCAGAGAGACATACTGTCTTCCAAACACTCACTGATTAACTCATCTGTCCTCTAGTAATAAATGGGAACAATATTTAATATTTGCCCTTACTCTGACTCCGAATCACTGCCTACTAGTTCAAATTCGTACTGGCCTCCTTATTACACAAAGGAACTGCAGCACTCTCCTCCAACCCCCACCCCCCTGCACTCACACCAAGATGTCCCATCTGCGACGTCCAGCTGCACAGCCTGCCGGGCCAGGTCCACACTCTCCAGCACGCGTTTCCCTTGCTCCTGGGCATCCCCTCCTGGCAACTGCCTCAGCACCATGGACAGACTGCGCAGTGACACCTTGTTCTTACACTGGGGGGAGGGAGGGTTACAGTGCAAGTTATATATATACAGCCCTGGAAAAAATTAAGAGACCGCTATATGTCTTTTAAAAATATACATTTTACAGGGTAGAAGCAACTTTTTAATGCTATAGCTGCAGTGCCCCATTCCGACTCCCCTCCCTCAGACTGACCTGCTGCAGTGCCCCATTCCGACTCCCCTCCCTCAGACTGACCTGCTGCAGTGCCCCATTCCGTCTCCCCTCCCTCAGACTGACCTGCTGCAGTGCCCCATTCCGACTCCCCTCCCTCAGACTGACCTGCTGCAGTGCCCC
>JAODJU010000014.1:14987227-14999657 GCA_026776725.1 Gnathonemus echidnorhynchus | reverse complement strand
CCCTCAGACTGACCTGCTGCCGTGCCCCATTCCGCCTCCCCTCCCTCAGACTGACCTGCTGTAGTGCCCCATTCCGTCTCCCCTCCCTCAGACTGACCTGCTGCAGTGCCCCAGTGAAGCAGGTCTTGGCAGCAGCAAGGTCCCCCTTCCTCCAGAACTGCTCCCCTAAGGTGTTCCAGGCCTCCACTAAGCCCGGCTCCAGTTTCACAGCTCGAGAGAGGCTCTCCTCCGCAGCTGCGCTGAACCCGGAGACCACGCCCAGGCACCGGCCACGGAGGAGCAGGTACTGAGCATTGTGTTGGTACTGCCCTGGGGGAGGAAGACATAAAGGATGCAGGTTCTTAAAAAATCTAATCTGGTTACTCTTAACCATTTCATAGAACGTAAGACAAGAAAAATAAGATGCCTAGACTGACATATTAAATTATGGAGTAACCCGATCAAGGAAGAAAATGGCAGCCAAGTCAATACAAACCAGACACACAAAAACACTAAATGTCTAACCTTCTTTCTCTTTCAGCAGCTTCAGAGTCTTTTCCATTTCATGATTGACATCAGTTTGCTTCCTCACAGCATCCTCTACACTGTGTGTCTCAAAGTAGTGGTCCCGGAATTGATAGAGCTCATCCACAAGTTGCTACAGAAAATAAAATTAAAAAAATAAATCAATAAATCCACATCCAACCAGGGAAGAGTGTGATGTAAAAATTAATTTTGTTTAGGGACAATATATGATGTGAGGAATTCAATTCAACTAGTTACAATACAATTTTTAATTACAACGAACTGACATTTTAACTTCTTTAAAATCCAACACCCATTGATATGAATTAAAAAAATATGTTTTGGATCTCACTACCTACAACAGAATTTCCGATATCAAGAACTGGAATTATAACTACTTACAAATGAATTTTAGAAGGAATTTTTCATTCTAGCTCGAATCGAATTTGTGACATCCTCTGGAAATTAATTAAGGCTAAAATGGTTTGCCATTAACAACAAGTCGAGTACAATCGTGTTAGCCGAACGGTTATACCGAAGTTTACGTCCATCCACCAAAGTGATCGTGGGCAGTCATAACCCAACTAGCGTTCATGCTAAGTCCCTAACAGCGCGCACAACAACGCCTATGAAAACAAACGCGCAACCGTTATTATATCAGATTATTGCTGGATACGAATTGAAACACCTATTAAAATTGTAAACATAATTATTACAATAATTTAAAGTGACACAGGACCGATACGTCACAGACTGCAAGTGCAGTGTGCTAGGATGTTGTATCAGCAAAAGTACATAGCGCACAAACAATATAAAACCGGGTATAGGTAAACATTTCATAGCTGACAACTCCTTATATTAACCAACCCAGCAGCAAAAGAACACCAAAGAACCATGTTCAATGTAATGTTGTGCATTCAGAAAAAATACATACGTGCACCATTACCCACAATTGTTTTACATCAGCATAAATAACACACCATCAACACGTGATACCTTCAAAACTTGCAAGTCGTCTTTATTAACCGAATCACTCTCCTTCTCAATGTCGGCCATGTTTACTAAATACTCCCAGATGAATGTAAATATGCGCGTTCCCTGCGTAACGTGACTGAAGGGCGTAGCATTGCAGCACCTCATTGGCCAGACTTCGCCGGCACGCTCAAAGATAACAACCAATAAAAGATCATAATTCATTGTGGAGGGTGGGTTCCCAAATTGGCCTGGGTCACATATCGCAGATTTAAGGGGACATGTATAGATGCGCATGCCACCTTGTGGCGCGGCGTGGAGGATCGCTGTTGGGCAAGTTGGGTGTCTAGTTCAGTGGATGTTTCGCTATAGAATGTGCCAATAAAACAATAACTTGGGTATAGAAATTGTATGTGGTGTATGTCTTTATTTATATATAATAAACACTATCGTTTATTTGTCTTTGTGACACTTGTCCAGTGCATGATCGCTATGTACAGTATATCTATCTATGTATATCTGTAAGTATAAGTTAGGAAAAATCATAAGCATTCGCTTATATATAGATACGCGGGGGTGATTGCTAACCTATTTAAAAAAAAATTATCAATTCGAAAAATTACTCAAGGATTTCTATGGTTTGGACTACATTGATCCGGAAGAGGAAACGTGCCCTTTTAGGACAACATGCCGGGCTTGAGTGCTTAACAGTACAGTCCCTGGTTGTATTTAATGTAATATGAATGAAATCTTCTTTCTTACAGTCTATGTTATGATCACAGTGAAAAGACGTCACGGCAGCAACAAACGCAACAACTTAACAAAGGTCGTAGCTGATTGAAATAGTTAGTTGTGTAGTTGGACCTTGTGTTGTGATTGTGAGGAGGCGAAGTGAACTCGGGCAGAATCGTGCATCGGCGCGGATTTTAGCAGAAAGCAGCAGCGTAACGGGTCCGTAAAGGAGACCGTGCCGATTGACATGTCGGATACATGGAGCAACATACAAGCGCACAAGAAGCAGCTGGACTCGCTGCGGGAGAGGCTGCAGCGGAGGCGGAAAGACACCACGCAGTTGGGCATAGGTACGTGCGGAGGCCATCCACCCAGCCGCCTGTCGTGCTCGGGTTTGTGGGGAGCCCATTCCAGACAGGGTAGGGCACAAGGCTAAGTAACGCAGAATAATTGATTCACTGGCAAAACAAAGACTCCCATCTTTCCGCTGCACCTAGTTCCCCGACTAACCCAAAACACACATCAAAGTACGAGAAGCAAAGGCATCCTCATCCTGCCATCCAAAACAGATGGATTAGCATAACCACGGAACAGTCACAACCAAGTATACAATAACGGAGTGACCAAAATCCAGAAAGGCAAACTCCCTAGTCATGAACTGTCTGATACAATGTAGGGAGAAGTAGAAGATACAGTGTATATTTATTTTACTTTATGACGGAGCTTCTGCTGTTTGAATCTCACTGACAAATTTCTTGACCACGTACAGTCTTTTGCCAATATAGGTTAGAGAAATTTTTACTTCTTAAAAATGTGTTTCTAATTTTGAATTTTCATATTAGTCAGGCCCAACTGAGAAATAATGTATTTAAGTAACTTTGAATATAAATGTAACATAAACCATGTCTCTGTGCAGTGTTGATTCAGTCCCTTGTAGCATAAATGTACTGTAAGTATTCTATATATTCAGTTTTGTACCCAATTTTCGTTTCTATGCCTGTCTGTTTGCAGAGGTGGGGGTAACTGAGGGGGGGTCAGTACGCAGTGACAGCCCAGGACCAGCTCTTCAGAGCCCCCCTCAGGCAGAGCGCCCTCCTGACCCAGAACTGGAGAGGAGACTCTTGGGCTATCTATCTGAACTGAGCCTCGTGCTTCCAACAGATTCGCTCACCATTACCAGCCAGCTTAGTACTGTGAGTATACTTGTTTGCGTACGTGTTTCGGGAATATCTGTGCTGGATTGGAGATATTTATCTAACAACAAACACGCTTTATTTAACGATTTGTACAAGTACAGGTACATTGGAATGCTTCTCTTTGCCTGGCCCATCTTGCTCTCCATAGCTTGGGGCCAGCTAACATCCAGCGCCCCTTGAGCTGGGGGTTAAGGGCCTTGCTTAAGGGTCCGCGGAGATGGGACTGTTCTGCCAAGGCTGGGGCACAGCCAGCGATCATCTGATTACAGCCGTAGAGACTTAGCCCACTGAGCCACACACTGCCCCCTGTCTCTCTCTGTCTGCAACTGCCTGTTTTGTCTTTGTGACCCCACCCAGCCTGATACCCCAGCCTCACATGGCTGCATCCAGAGTCTTCTGCTTAAGTTCTCCGCCCAGGAGCTGATCGAAGTCCGCCAGCCATCTCTCGCTCCCTCGACCTCCTCCTCAACCACCCCTTCCTCCACACTCGTCACCTCTGTGGACCACACAAAAATCTGGGCCATGACTGGCGGTGGCACCCCAGCCCAAAGGACAGGTGTCAAGAGGAAAGCGGAGGAACAGCCCCACCCCAAACGAACCCCAGGCTCTGGCTCCTCCATGCAGTCCCCCAGTTCCCCCTCAACCCCCTCCTCACTGGCGATAGCCTTGTCATCCCAGCTGGGAGGGACCTCTGATTGGAAGTCAGGAGGGGGGAGTGGAGCTGATAAGAAGAGCAGGTCTTCCAAGGGTCCGACATCCCACTTGGACATGGAAATTGAGTGTCTGCTGAACCAGCAGTCCACCAAGGAACAGCAGAGCAAAAAGGTGAGGAGAGGAAGGGAGGGAAGAGTGTGAGAGAGCCTTTGGGACTTGGGCTGCAGTAAAACTCACCCTGATGATCAAAGAAGAACAAGAAGCCCATATTTTGTATTAACTTGAAACTTTAACATGTATATTTATGTCGCCGTTTTCAGTACAGCTGTTGCTCACCCCCAATCTCCATTTCCCTCCAGGTGAGCCGAGAGATCCTGGAGCTCCTAAACACGAGTTCAGCCAAGGAGCAGTCCATCGTGGAGAAGTTCCGTTCTCGTGGGCGGGCCCAAGTCCAGGAGTTCTGTGATCACGGAACCAAGGAGGAGTGCATCCGCTCAGGAGATGCCCCCCAGCCTTGCACCAAGCTGCACTTCCGGTCTGTACCCCAGTAACCCCTTCAGTGGGCTGAGGCTATGAAATTGCACACAGTACAGTTATTATGGACATGCACCTAGGCCCTTTGATGTCACTATGTATAGTGTCACTAGGTCGCTAAACAAATTGTAAGGAAGGTGGCACAAAGGTAATATGATGTCATTTAATTATTATTTTTTTTTGGTTGGAATCAACTTTGATTGATGTCAGTCCCGTATTTGATCATTACTCTGATTTAGCACTTAATTGTTTTGCATTGTCCTTTTATTTAGTTTCTGTTTTGGTAACTTCATGCCGTTCGGCCTCCCTGCAGGCGCATCATAAACAAGCACACAGATGAGAGCCTGGGCGACTGCTCCTTCCTCAACACCTGCTTCCACATGGATACCTGCAAATACGTGCATTACGAGATCGACTGTCCCCCGGAAGCAGAGGCGGGATCCCTGGGGCCGCAGGCAGGGGCCACAGAGCTGGGGCTGCACTCTGGGGACCCGGACAGCAACGTCGGCAAGCTGTTCCCCTCGCAGGTGAAAAGCAATGGATACGAAGCATTAGGCTCTAAAGCTGCAGATTGGCTGCAACGCATTAGGCTCTAAAGCTGTGGATTGGCTGCAACGCATTAGGCTCTAAAGCTGCGGATTGGCTGCAACGCATTAGGCTCTAAAGCTGCGGATTGGCTGCGGAGCAGTAAGCTCTCTCTGGATTGGCTATACAGCATTACTTTTCTTTGGTTTGCTTTTAGTGGATTTGTTGCGATATCCGCTACCTGGATGTGTCCATCCTGGGGAAGTTTGCTGTCGTGATGGCTGACCCCCCCTGGGATATCCACATGGAGCTACCTTATGGGACGCTAACTGATGACGAGATGAGGAAGCTCAACATCCCGATTCTCCAGGACGACGGATTCCTTTTCCTATGGGTGACAGGCAGGTATGTCATTGGTTACCTAGCAACTACCTGTCAGTGTCTTAAATGCATGTTTAAGTCAGCCTTTAACATGCATTTAAGGCCTTCAAAGCTTGGCAAATGGAACAAAAAGAAAGCTGTCTCACTAAACCGGGTGCATTTGTTTCCATTATATCTGTAAATATGATGAGATTCAACCAGGATATTATTACTGTTGCAGTAATTTTTGAATAATCACATTTTTTGTCTCTCTCTCTCTCAGGGCTATGGAGTTGGGGAGGGAGTGTCTGAGCCTCTGGGGGTAGGAGCCTCTGTAAACATCTGCCATCTCTGTAATATTATTTGTCAGTAAATTAGCTTGGTAGATTCTTCGGAAGATGCTTCTCTTATTATGACTGACAAACTGCCTGTTAAGTAAATAAAGTTCAAGTAATTTGGCTCCTCATTCTAGAAGTTTAAGTGTCGCTTCTTGTATGTGTCACTTGCGTCATATGTGCCCCTCCCAGGTACGAGCGTGTAGATGAAATCATTTGGGTGAAAACAAACCAGCTGCAGAGAATAATCCGTACTGGGAGAACTGGTCACTGGCTGAACCATGGCAAGGAGCACTGCCTGGTATGTGTGTCTGTGTGAGTCAGCGTGCTGGAATCATGTTCACTTTGTAGTGTATGTAGTCGTATGGTTCTCTTACAGTGTATGTCTCTCTCCAGGTGGGCGTGAAAGGGAACCCTCAAGGTTTCAACAGGGGCCTGGACTGTGATGTCATTGTCGCAGAGGTCAGGGGTCACATTCACAGATTTGACATAAAATGTCCTTTTACAGCCTGATTGTTTAATGCAAATGTATTCTAGTCTGGTATTCCTTATCTTTATAAGCCTTGTTTTGTACTGTTCTTTACTTGTAGGTTTCCCTTAAGGTTCTGTCCTATCAGAACCTTTCTCCACGTTTTCTTGTTAGATGCTGTATTATTTTAATATAAATTTTAAGATGAGAAGAATCTAATGAAGCGACCCAGCTGTGTGGGCTCTGTGTGTGGCTTCCCGTAGTAGTGCTTACGGTAGCTACCTTTGACCCGGCTCCAGGTTCGCTCCACCAGCCACAAGCCTGATGAAATCTATGGAATGATAGAACGCCTTTCCCCCGGCACCAGGAAGATCGAGCTCTTTGGCCGGCCTCACAACGTACAGCCGAACTGGTAAGCTGTCTAAACCTGATATCCTTACCAGATGTCTGCTGTTGTTTTGCTGTGAGCTTCTGGAGCCTCTGAAGGTTAATGTTTATTAATCAAGTGCAATCTAGTCTGTCTGCGTGTAGCTGAACGCTTTTTTGGCTTTTGATGTTCGCTAAATCACCCCCTTCCCACCCTTCTGCCCTCTGCCAGGGTGACCCTCGGAAATCAGCTGGATGGCATCCACCTGTTGGACCCTGACGTCGTGGCACGCTTTAAGAAGCGTTACCCTGATGGGGTGATTTCCAAACCCAAGAACATGTAGATATCTTCAGGGAGGAGGGTGCTGTTTAGATATTGGGTCTGAATGAAATACTAGACTGACTGAATGGTAAATGTCTGATGTAAAACATGAGTTTTGTTATTATTGAGTTGTTTTTTGTTTAGATACAATATGACACACTGTGTTGGATTTTCTTTTTGTATTATGAAACGGTATATTTTTAATAAAACTGTTCAGCAGTGGATCACTAGCTTGAAATTTAGCAACAACCTTATATGTGTTGGCAAACGCCAAGATGGTTCTGTGCAGTCAAGCAAGGATGCTGAACTGGAAGTGAGAGCAAGTCAGTTCAATAATTAACATTATATTGCCAGGCATAATTTGTTCTGGTAGGTGGTCAGGTCACTGGGAGACTGCTGTAGTAACCTTGAATGTTCCTAGGATAATGTATAAAGCAATATCCATATTAAGCTTGATCTATTACTGATCTTACTGGGCTACTGTTGGTCCAAAACCATTTTTATTTTTATGATTTATATACTGTTTGGGTCTATCCCTGAGTTAGGTAAAATACGTTATTTTCATAAATGTGCACTTTATCCTGTAAGTCAGTGTATAGCAGGGTTAACAGAAAAATTCCATGGATACGTGTTTTTCCTCTCCAACAAATTGAGAATATGAGGATGTAGAACTGGAATCTACAGGGTGAGTGAGCTGTGTAGGACAGTCTCACATTTACCAGAAAACAATGTTACAGTGATGGAAAATAATTGGAAATCGGCATGTAAAACATTGATTTCCACTATAATGTTTAATAGATTTTGACAAATTCCCACTGATGTGCTTGCTAGTCACATGGCTGTCCCATCCGTCCTTCCTCACCCTCAGATACACTTGTGAGCCAACTGGATTTCTTGTACTGACCAAATATGCCTGCTGTTATCTATTTTGGATTGCATCTTTTATAGAATTTGGGTCTGCAGGTTAGGTTGCTTTTCCAATTGTTTCTGGTTCAAAAAAATCCAGCTTCACATATAGCAAAGCAGATGGATTATGATTCCTTCACTGCTGTAATTCAAGGCATTTTATTGGTTCAGAGAGGAAGCACCAGTTTTGTCACGTCGTAGATACTACTAATTAACTGACATTATATATTTTCTAAATGTAGGCATTATATCCCTTGGATGCTGTATAATTGACAATTGATTCAATTGAGTATCTTAACCCTGACTTAGTGTTTCTTTTTAGAATTAAGTCTGTTTTACTTTCAAACAGCATCGCATAAGCACTTTCCAGGTAGAATGTCAATATTTATCTGTTATAGTCATCATCATCATCATCATCATCCTTCTCCGATTGAAGAGGCTCTGTAGTCGTATCTTCTGCTTCAGTTTTTCCTTCCTCATATTTTTTCTGCTCATCCTCTCTTTCTCTCAAGTTACGATACTCCCAGTAAATTCCTGTCAGAGTCTGAGCTGCTTCCAGCGATACCTTCAGCTTGCCCACCACCTCCAGATCTTCACCCACACTGTAAACTGGGAGACAAACCAGAAAAAAAGGGTGGGGTGAAACCGACAAAAAGAGTGATACCATAAAATACCATTTCCCCAGAGTATCTTCATAATCGGCGAGACATAATAAACTTAGAGGACTCTCACTGTCAATTTTGCGCTCAATGACATCATTTCCTGTCAGCAGAAGTTCCTGCAAATCTAGGTAGGCGTGGCCAATATCCACACACTCCTCCTCCTGCTCATCCATTGGCTCACTCACCACTGTGAACTTCAATCTGGATGGAAACAAGTTTCAGCCGGATGACAAAGGAGATATCTACTGAATAACACACTTAACAGCCCCCCCACCACAAAAAAAACAACACAGACTCACAACATACCTTCCATGGTTGGGGTCAGTGCCCTCTAGCATAGTGTAGAGATACTGTCTGAGGGGTGCTGCCTCTGCTCTGTCCACATAAATCACTGATAGAGAGAGAGAGAGAGAGAAGGAGGTTTCAAAGGATGGACTAAGACATGAATCCCCCATTCAGTTGCTTAGATAGATCTCTGTGCACAGAACTGAGAAAGAAAAGAGCAGTGAATTATGAACAAAGCTTAGAGACTTTTGGGCTTTCAACAGAATCCAGATCTTTGTATTCTTCAGCAAAATATAGGCAAGGACTTATGAATAGTAACTTGTGCGATATCATAGCAATTACTAAATCTCCCATAGTGGCCTCCAGGACTGTTGTTAGGATCTAAAACAGTGTTCAAACTCATCCTTGGGGACTCATGGGCAGTACATGTTTTTGCTCCCTATGGGTGCTGGGAAGAAGCAAAAATGTGAACTGTCTGGCAGGAAGATGAGAGGGAGCAAAAATGTGGAGCGTAACAAAGTATATTTACTTGAGTACTGTTCTTAAGCACATTTTTCAAGTATTTGTACTTCACACATACTTGAGTATCAATTTTTTGGAAATGTATGACTTTTATTCCATTTGTAAAACAAATATTGTACTTTTGACTCTACTACATCTCTATGAAGATTCATGTTACTCATTACTTTGAAGCAGAGCTTTGAAGTCAGCGGAAGAATTTTCTTTTCTAAAATGCTATTGTGTTCGTGGCAGGAGGGAAACCAATCACAGTGAACTGCCAGAACTGGGTCCGAAGAGAACTGGGGGTGAGGTGGGCGGTCTTAAATTCAAATTTAAATTTGATTCAGTTGTGTTAATATAAGCTAGGGTTATTCAAATTATGGCCCACAAGGGCGAAACCCTGCTGATTTTCCAGCATTCCTTTTCCTGTGAGCCAGGTGTGAAGCCCCTGTGGCCAGTCAGAATCAGTAAACTAACTACCTGGGAGAACTGAAAACAAGACCTGGATTTGGAATCGAGGTCCAGCTTTGAAGAGCCCCGCTATAGGCATTGTAGCATATTCCAAAGCTTTCCACAAATCAGTGTATTCAGTAGGTTATCAGTGCAGCATGGCAACAAAAAAAGCTATTACTCTAGTACTTTAACTCAAGTAAAAATTTGACCGAACAACTTTAACTTGTATCAGAGTAATATTTGACCAGGAGTATCTATATTTTGACTCGAGTAATGGAGCTGTGTACTTTGTCCACCTTTGCTCCCCAAGGACCAGTTTGAGAAACACTGATCTAACACACCCAGGGCTTAGCTGTGACACTAAGAATAGCTCTGATAAACTGATTGATCTCATGATGACGGCCACTTTAACTAAAGCTCTAAGGATACTATTCTGGTCACTATTACACAGGAACACATACACACACCTCTTGTGAAGTTGTAATGTATTTCTTCTCCACAAGTTGGTTTCCGTAGAGACATGGGTGTCTCTGTGGTTTCCATGGGAACCCCGAATAGGCGGTACTCAACATAAACTTGCTGCACTGACTGGTCAAGAGCAACATGGGAGGTGGGATGAAAAGAGAGAGAGAGAATCTCCACATGCAGTTTATTTTCCTGGGGAAGAGTGAAGAAACAAAAATGTTAATCTTTACAAATGAAATACTAAGCATTATACTGTACTAATTTGGTATTGAGATATTGAGAAACGAACTAGGGCTATTTTTTCTGTACAATATTTTTCTGTTTAAATATAATATTCTGGTCACACTTCTCTATTGAGCACAACCCCAGACCCCTTACCTCCACATGCAGCTGAGATGGCTTTGGTATTATGATGACATCACTGTCAGAGGATGCTCTTGATTCACCGGATTCAGTGACATCACTGTCCATATGAACTATTTATGGGAAAACTATTTATGAATCAGCATGAAGAGAAGCTTGAGACCGATAAATAAATAATGAATCAATCTGTTTATTATTTTTTCAATCTGAGCTGAACCAGAAAAAAATGAAGATACCAACAAAAGTATAACGAACTGCAAGGTAGTCACCTTTTTCATTTCTCCCTCGCTCCTCTTCTTCATCCTCTCCTCCCACAGGAGTGTTTGTCCCTGCTTCGTCCTCTACGGAGGGACCTTCCTGTTTGGATGATTGCATATTGGGCTTGTAAAGTTTCTGCTATTATGTTTAGGTCCTCCAGCTCTAATCCTTTTGTCTTTATTCCTTATTCAGTGCTATTTTCTGTGCTCCGCATTCCTCCAAATCTCGCCTTCTTAATCCTACCTAACCTTTTCTTCTTAGTGTTAATTTTTCACGTTACTCAATTTTCCTGTTATTCTTGAGATTTCCATCTCTATGCTCCCCAATTTGACCCCTTTCAGGTCAAGCAGAGGCGATCCTAGGGTCTGTTGGGGCCCCAAGGAAAAATTCACTGGGGGCCCCCCCTCTAACCAGTTTTTGTCATCATTTTAATAAATTTGGCTCTCGTTCGCCATCTAGTGGCTTGGGGGCCCCAAGCAGCTGCCTGCCCTGCCTGCTGACAAGATGCGCCTCTGAGGTCAAGCTCTCTTTTTTTCTCTTTGGGTTGCGCTGGTGGTTCTTTTTGCATGTAGGAGAGATTCTAAGAGTGCTGTAATGAAAAGTGGCCCAGTTCAGTTCATGGCCATATACATTTAAACAATTCTTGATCACCTTGTGTTGGAATTCAATAATTGGGCTGTTTGCAGGACGTAGAGAAGTAGGCTGAGGTTTTCCCCGCACCAGGGCACGTGACCTCAGGCGTGAGGTTCGCTTCCTCGCAGGTGGCTGCAGGGATGTAACTTGATCTCCGCTTGACACGAGGCAGGGCATCGCATGGTCCGCTGACCAATGAGAGGGGCCTCTCTCTGACTCAGGTGCATTAAAGGGGATTCTTTGTGGCCGTCGCAAGATAGCTGATGGAGGCCTGGGCTAGAGAAAGAGGGGAAGGTGTTACATAATCAACCACATGTGTACATGCACAAGATTTTATTTCCACTGAAGGTGTATGTGAGAGAGAATGCAAATGCAGCTATATATGTGAAAGTTACATATATAAACAAATCTGTATGGGTTTGTATCTGTAATAGAAAGAGGAATATGTGTGTGACTGACCGGTGTATGGGAGTCTCTGTAAACCATTTCACGTTTGGGGAGGCCTGTCTTAGTCTGACAAACAGGAAGCATAAGAGAAGCAAACTTATATATGCATATCCATCTTCCAACCAGCTCATACACTGTGGACATTTTAGAGACAGCAATTCATCTTTGGACTGCAGGAAGAAACTAGAACCCAGTACAGGGAGAACTGAAGGTCATGTGATATATAAGAACCATTTCCATAAAATCCAAAGCTCTTTGGGTAATGTTGATCTGGTCAGGGAGCCATTTAAGTTTTAACACCAGTGGCCTGGACGATTCTACAAAGACTGTGGAAGACTTACAACTTGTAAATGAAAATTATTTTTGCCAAAAAAAGCATGGAACAGGCACTTCCCTTGAAGTACCCCTAGAGCAGGGGTGGCCAATCTTATCCACAAAGGGCCGGTGTGTATGCAGGTTTTTGGGATAACCTGTAGGTCAGCTGTTCA
>JAODJU010000014.1:14985514-14987127 GCA_026776725.1 Gnathonemus echidnorhynchus | reverse complement strand
CAGGTGTGTTAAATGAGGGGAAACCCAAAAATGTGCAGGGCTCTGGCCCTCCAGGACTGGAGTTGGGCACCCCTGCCCTAGAGACATGTAACTTCTAGATAGTGTCTGTTTTACACCACCAAATGACCCTAACTGAGTGGTCTTGAGAAAAATTGTTCTACCTACCCACTGGTCCACCTTGCAATGTCTATAATCACTTTAGACAGTAACCTTGAAAACTCACTTTTCACATCATTGGCAGCACACTGTATAACACAACCAAATTTAACATGCATACTATCTGGCTTATGTACAATCGCTTAAACTGAAGGCCAACAAACACATGCAGTGCTTTACCCTAGGCCTGGCAGTGGGTCTGTGTAGTTGTCTGCTACATTCTTGTTCCTCTCTGTCAACTGCCTTTGTTGTTTGAGATACCTCTGGTGACTGAAAGGGGTACTTCCATCGGAGGGACACTCTGACCATGCCCCTTGGTCTGCCTCCAGAATCTCTAAGCACAAAGTCACCTAACAAGGATAAAAGCCAGCAGAAAGTCACCTGACAAGAAATAACTGCAAAGAGGAGAAACTGGCGCAAACCAGCTATACCCCGAGTGAAGGTAGGCAGTAAGTAAACTGAAAGTAGATACCTCTGACTTGTCTGCCAACTGACAATGGCCGTAGTGGGATGGGTGTCTTGGCTAGATAGGATGGTGGAAGCCGGTCATCACGGTCATCAAACACATAGACCCACAGACTGTTACTACGCAGGTAGGCCAGCACGTCTCGGGTCATCGCCAGTGGGTAAGACGCTGAGTCATTGAATACAGGGTTTGTGCAGCAAGGGATTGTGGGAGAGACGTGTGGCGGCAGATCATAGAGACGGTAGAGCAGGTAGGCATCTGGAAGTAGTCCAGGCCAGTGTGCACTGAGGTCAACGCATCGCTCCAGCACCACTTCTAGCTCGTTAGGAATTCCTCCGCCAAAGTCAAACATCTCCTGCAGCAGAGAGCAACACTAAGTAATAGTTGTTAAACAACTACAAAGAGTAAACTAGTAGCAACTGAAGAATTTTGTGTTACCAGTATAAAGCAGGTATAACAAAAATACTATGCACATTATTGGCATAGCTGTCATTCATTACAGAATATTTAACACAATGAACGCTATTACTTCTCTGACGTGGCCTTGCCAGCTCAAAGCCCCCTGGGACGGAGCACTCAGCAAAGTCTGTCTGTCCCCCAGGCTGCAAGTCAGCTGCACAGGTGGGTAGACGCGTACCCAGAACTCCAGAATCCCGATAATCTCACCCCGCACATCTGTAAGGGGTTAAGCACATAACTGTATCATTGACATACAGTGCATTAATTCAGAGACGAGCTGCATTAAATTAAACTAAAATTGAAAATTGCTTTCAAATATCTCAATCTGAACTCAGGGTGTTTCATCTTGACCTGTGATTTTGGTTTTCCCGTTCACTCGCTCGCCTCTCTTCTCCATGGCTCCAGACAGTGGGATCCAACCGTCGCCGCAAGTTACGAATTGAATCCCGCCAAGTGCCTGGTGCAGCTCTGCCCTGATTCTTCCATCTGCCTTTCCCAGCCTTTCGAAGTCCAGCGGGGAGAGCGGGTAGCG
>JAODJU010000014.1:14935514-14983014 GCA_026776725.1 Gnathonemus echidnorhynchus | reverse complement strand
TGTGGAAAGACACACTGGCGTTACTCCTGGCATCATGGTGTGGGGAACCATAGGGTATGACATCATAGTGTGGGAGCCATAGAGTATGACATCATGGTGTGGGGAACCATAGAGTATGACTTCAGGTCATCGGGGGCCCTGACAGCACAGCACTACATCAGTGACATCCTGTGTCCGTATGTCTTACCCCTCCTGAGCCAGCACCCTCCTACAGTCTTTCAACAAGACAACGCCCGTCCACACACAGCATGTGTGTCAATAGGCGGCCTGTGGCATGTTGAGGTCCTCTAGTGGCCAGCCAGGTCCCCCAGTCTTTCCCCAATCAAACATGTGTGGGATCAGCTTGGACATCAACTCAGACCCAGTGCCAATGGCCAGTTACAACAGCTGTGGGCCGACTTGCCACAGGATACAAGCAGTGTGCCCATACTGCCAAATCTGTTGTCCATTTGATCTGATATTATAATCATTATAACGGTACAGTCACATGACCTTTCACCACGTGCAGATTCATTTCATTTTTATCATTGCGTCTTGGTGCTTAACTTTTTTTGTCACTGAGTGTAGTAAATCGTGCTCATGATATATAATTTTTATTGTTATGTCATGAATGGGGCTCTGCATATTTCAGATGAACGTTTAAAAATTGCATCTTCAGTCAATGTGTACCTTGATTTGCAAAAGTGTTTCACTGAGGTCCTCAACGCTCATATCAAATGCCTGACGTAAGGAAGACAGATAAAACATTTGAATGACGACTATTGTCATTGTATACAAATAATTAAGTCGGGAGTATCAAATACTATCTGAACTATGTCATGACTTGGTACCTCAGCCACTGAATCCAGTTTCTCTTGCAGTGATGTCACTACCTCTTTGTAGTGCAGGACTTCCTTTTCCAGAGAAGCATGCTTTTCCTGTTCTGACTCTTTGGTGTCTTTTGGAAAGGGACGGCAAAACAAAGAAGAAGTAAAAGGATAAAGAGCAAGACACAAAGCGGCAAGACATAAAGCAACTCCACCTGCTTTATTGAACTAAACCATTATACCTGACTAATAGACATTCTTCTAATACATAAACAAGTTTGATTCAAACACCTCAAACGTTTCTTCAGTTAAAGCATGCAGAGATACTGAAGCATGTACAAAATACATACTATTTAATGAAATACCAAGAAACTATGCTTTCATGCTCATATGGACACAGAAGAACACAGGAACCTTCACATATAGGTTTACGAAGGCCCACACGCTGTGGGGCTCGTGAGCTGAGGTGTCTCACTGACTTCTCTCTCGTTGTTGCAGTTCTTCGATGCTGTTGGTCTCCTGCTGCATTCTCTTCCGCTCCTTCTCTAGCCTCTCCTTCTCCTGTCGCTCAACTCTGAGCTCCTCCTGCAGTCTGTGAATCTCCACCCTCCATGTCTGCTCCTGCAGCATTTGGTTCTTGTCCAGTTGGCCCTCATGCATTTTCTGATGGTCCTGGGCAGTGATAGTGCTGAAAAGAGAGGAATGGTCACTGGAACAACTTGCAGGGATATATATGCCTGCATATTTTGGCCAAGATGCTATCTTCATGAGAAAATTCACAATGATGTTTCTTCAGCTTTTACTTACAGTAAGATATCAGATCATTACATCAGAATTTTTGGTCGTCAGCTCATACAAAAAAAAAAAACTCACCTTTCCAGAAGTCCATCATAACTGTCCTTCAGCAGGTTCCTCTCCCTTTCCAGGTCAGCCACGCGTTCTTGGAACTGAGGGAAAGAGAGGGGGACAAGGTTTTGGAAGCACACATAACATCTAAATTTAATTCCCCGATACCCAGTACTTTATATGAATCATATTATATCCTTAATACGTTCTTTAAATGAAGCTGTAATATGAATCCCCCTTCAAGCAGAATTAATTTACCGTGAGCTCTATAATTTTTGGCACCCTTCATGAATAATGTATAAAATAAACAACATTCACAATAATTAAAATGTCCTGCATGAGCATTTGGGGAAACTGTATACTGTAATTTTAATACAATTTGTCAAAGAGAAAACATTTTGTTGGGGAATACATAAGTTTTAAAACTGGCACCCTTGCATTTAATATTTGTAGCCCCTGGAGAGGATAACCATTTCTCTGTTGATTTGGGATGCATGTTTGAGGTCAGTGTCTTATTGGTCTATGACAAAGTCTCAAATGACAAATTGGTTGTGGAAAAAAATATCCTGGTACTTAATGATATTCGTTATGAACATGGACCACCAGCGACAACAACCCCAAACTATCAGTGATCAAGCACCACATACCACGTGGACGTCAGGTGCTTTGCCTTGCATGCAGTCCTCCTTTGACACTAATCATGGCAGTTTGGTTTTATTTTAGCTATTCTTCAGGGTTGATAATAATTTTGAAAAACCTGTACTTTGCAGTAAAAATTCTACTACTCAAAATGTTAAGTGTTTGAAACATTTAGGTAGAATAAAAATATACAGCTTCCTCAAATGTTTGAACAAACCATTTCAATCAATTGTGAATTGTGTATTTCTTTATTTTATACAAATAATATTTCCGTTTTTACGAAGCACTAATAATGCTTGAGTAAATCCAACTGTATCCACTTCATTTCCCAACATGTGTTGCCCGCAAAGGCGATATTTACTGTAAAAAGAATTTTGTCCTTTGCTATTTTCTCAGACCAGGAACCACTTGTCGGGATTCTTTGTATTGTCCAGAAACATTTTCTTACGGGATGTTTCAGGACAATATTTCGGAGATTTGTGGTTCCTTGCCGATATTTCATTTTTTGAAAATGCTCATCGGCATAGAGTTTAATCAATGAAAAAAACCTTAATAATTAGGTTCTGCTCTATATTAAAAACTGCAGTACCTCCTCCAAGGCTTGCACCGATACTGTGGCAGTACTCAATTGGCCTTCCATACTTAACGTCTTCTGTCGTTCTTGTTTCAACTCTTCTGTTAGTTCCACAACCTTCTGCAGAAGAGCCTCTTGACACTCCTTAAGTGCCTTTTGACTCTTTGGCAAAGATTTTTAATAAAAAAAAAAAAACAAAAAGTGAATATACTGTACAAAAAACTTTGATCAAAGGGGCAACTTTAGTGCAATCAGCTAAAATGCATTCAAGGAAACAAATACTGTATAGTAAGAATAACCTATTTAGTCATATAAGGTTAAATAACAACGTGTCTCACAAGTTGTAATAATGGGATAATTGAGAGAAATCCCCATTGTGTGTTAATTGTACAGTATGTCTGGTATCTCTTACCTCTTCTAGCCTGGCTTCATACGACTGCATGGAAAGGAAAGACAGAGTGTGAGGTGTTTAAAAGCAAATCAAAACAATTCTGTTAACTAATTAAATAGTCACTGCTGACACACAGGTGCCCTACAGACTGCAATTAAGCCAGAGTGCAGAGAGGATGTTTGTGGCCTATAAAAACTGTCTCCAAAGCAAACAGTGGTATCAGGCAGAGCCTGATGTTGACTCTCTGGGAAGGCCTTACCTCCCGCAGCACATGAACCTTCTCCTGAATAACTAGCAGGGCCGCTCCCTTATCTGCCAGCTGTTTCTGTAGGTGAATCACATCCAGGTTTTCCTGCATTGCCACTCTGCCACAGAAGGGAGATGAGCGTACATCACACAGAGGCAGGTGCACGGATGAATACCTGGAACACACCTGCTTGAATGCCACATGACTATGTGCAGGCAGAGTTTAGCCAGGCAGAGCGGAGTTGTACCTTATGACGCATTGGTATCCATCTACGGTTACTTGAAAATTCGGTAACACTTTTTTTCTCGAGGGGGCACAAATAATATAGTAGTACACTCTTACTTTATGTATTAATTAACCAGAAGCTAAGTGTTAGTTACGTATGGATTTGAAGTGTTTTCATCATTATTCAGTCATGCATTTCACGCAGTTACTATATTTGTTCATAATTTGTACTTGAGTAGTAACTGAGTTACTGAGTTACTTGCATCCCCTCATAAAATGTTGCCCCATATTTTTTCAAATGAGCATTTTTGATGCATTGATATGTAAACACCTGTGACCATGATGAGGATGAGCAGTTTAAAGATGAATGGAGTGTGTTTATCATAATTTTCAGTGGTGGGCACAGCTAGCCAAAAAATTAGCTTCGATGACTGCTAATCTGCTAACTCCAAAGTTTTAATTTGACAACACTAAACCGATAAACCACTAAAAATCTAGTGGACGCTAATGATAACTGCTAACTGCTAACTTTTATGGTATGAATTTAACTTTAGTTTGTTTTTTGGCTCTGAAGCCTATTCCGAAACTGGCCCATGTTGACATTTTGCCCGTAGTGTAGCCACTTGGGGACTACAAACATAGCGCTGTTTACCTGGATCTCAGCTCTTTATTAGTTTGTAGCTCAGTCAGACAGAACCCAGAAACCCATTAAATGCAGCCAAGGGCCTGTATCATGAAGTAGGATTTCTTGCTTAGCTGGATAACTTGTCAGATTTAAGGTAGTCTGGCTAAATGTAAATGAACAAAGAAAAAGTCCATTTAAACTAGGGCAACTTAAATCTCACAAGTTATCTGGCTAAGCAAGAAATCCAGCTTCGTGTTACAGGCCCATGTTTTCTGCTTAGTTCAAAGTACCCCCGTTTAAATTAATTGGTCTGCTAATGGTTTTCAAAGTTAGCGGAAATGCTAATCCGCCAAGGAAAAGATTAGCTTTGTTAATTAGCGGTTAGTAGATTGGCGGCACCCTGCCCACCACTGATAATTTGATAACATACTGTAAGTAATTTCTAAATCATTACAGTATCCTTTATAAAAGTGCATTTTTTTTAAAACAGAACACAAAGCCATGTTTTCTATTTGGAATAATTTCCAAGAAGGCATATTTTAACATGCATCTAAAGGAAGGAGCATGAAGATGCTTTGCATGATGAGTGATGGTACTGATACAAGGGAATTAAAGAATTGGGGATTTTTTTTAATACTGAACCACAGTGATGGCTGATATGCAACTGATCGTTACTCTACTGAAAATGCATGCACAGATTCTGAACACTGGTTGGCAAAGGACACATCAGCATGCAGGCACATGTACGTAGAGATGCAGACATCAGCACACCTGTTGTTATCAGCCTGTTGTCTCCTTAGCTCCCTCAAGGCCTCCTTAACCTCGCTCTCCCTCTCTCTGACGGCGTCTGTCATTGGCAGGGCAGTCAGCTCCAGCTCATGCACCCTTGACTGCTGCATGCTGGAGGCACTGCTGGGGTATGTGGAGAGACTGTTGCATATGGAGCGAATTTAGAAGGTGGGGTTTAGCTCATTTATCCCATCCAGGGTGTGCTGCATGCTTTTTCACTGAACTGCATAGCCAAACTGCAGGCTACTTCCAACTCCAGTCAGGATAAGTTGTTAGAAGAGGTACGAATAGATGAATGGACAGACTGATTGACTAAATTGCCTATTTATGTCTGCAGCAGTGTTTCAACGAATGCTAGACGAGAGCATCATCTATGAATCGTCACCTTATCGTGGTGGAGGGGTTTGTGTGCCTCTGTGCTCCTAAGAGCTATGTTGTTGGGGGAAATTGCCCTGGTAGGGTCTCCCAAGGCGAATTGGTCTTGGGTGAGTGGCCAGGCTAAGTGCGATTCATAAAACTCCCATGATGGATAACATCCCCGCCCAGATTGGGGAGACCGGGGCTTTGCCCTGGAGCTAGGCCTGGGGGGGGTTCGAAGGTGAGTGCCTGGTGGCCAGGCCTCTATACAGCTGGGCATAGCCCAAAGATAAACGTTGGTCCACCCTTCTGGGACTCCTTCTGGGACTCCATTGCTGAGGCAGCAGTGTGGAGCTGTGCCCGTAAAGGTGTTGATGCCTGTCACGGTGGCAATCCCCAAACCTGTTGATGGGCACTAGTGGTAAAGGGAACTGTCAGGCTGAAGTAGGACGCCTTCCAAGATTGGCTGGCTGGTGGGAGTCCTGAAGCAGCTGACAAGTACTGGCAATCTGACAGCTGCTGAAGCAAAAAACATGGTGTGGGAGGAGTTTGGGGAGGCCATGGAAAATGACTTTTGATCGACCTTAAAAAGATTCTGGCAAACCGTCAGGTGACTCAGGAAAGCAAAGCAGGGCTTTACTCATGCTATTTACAGCAGGGATGGAGAAATGTTGACCTCAAATTGGGATATAGTCACGCAGTGCAAGGAGTATTTTGAGGACCACCTGAATCCCACTGATACGCCTTCCTAGGAGGATAAGAAGCAGGTAATGGGTGGATGGATGGACGGATGGATGGATGGATAGGCTAGACTAAAGGTCCCCAAGAGGTGGCCCATGGGCCAAATCTAGACCACATTAGTCACCCTCTTCCCACTGTTTTATCTGCATATGAAATCTATATGAAACCTAAACCAGAATGACAGAACAATACCAGGGGCGGTGGCCTGTAGGCTTTGTGTTATTCATGACATTTGGCCCTCGGGGAACAGTAATTGGGGAACTTTGTGCCAGACCCTTAGTACAAGTCCTTTGCACAAATGTTAACCCCTTTAGTGTAAGCTCACAGCTAGGCCACATACACCCCACTGGCAAACATACTCACGGCCTCCCTGTCTCTCCATGACTGTCTGCCTGGGAAATCAGTCCACAGTGGGGAGGTGCAGTCTGGGCAGCCCTCCGATCCCCCCTGCTTCTGTCCGGGACTCGACCTAACAGGACAAAGGAGGAAGTGCTATGTTGATGTGCTGTCATATATAAACAAAAACGTATACATACATACTATAGCAGGGAAACTTCAATGACAACCATCAGTACAGAATGCTGAAAGTTACTGTATCTCCTTCTAACTTCCATGTTTTGCATTCTTTCACCGACCTCTCGCTCGGGAATGCGCCCTGTTCCCCAGCTCTAGGAATTGCTGCTTGGCCAAGTTCAGCTTGCTCTGCAGCGCCTCCTTCTGGGTCTCCAGTGTGGCCACACGGGCCTCCAGTTCCTGCACGGTCTCGTCCAGTTCCTTCTCCCAGGCACTGCCCGCCCCAGGATGCCTCTGCTGCAGCTGCATTACCTTTGTGGACAATCTAGGGAGACACAAATGCTTTTTAGGCTGGAGACCAAATCAGTTTACACCAAATCAATTTACACCGCTTGTGCGTCTCGAGAAAGCTTCTCTCCATCTCTCCATGCCAGCACCTGCGTATCTTGCGTTCCTGTGTGCGGCAGTGCTGTTTCAGGACGGTGTTCTCCTCCTGTAGGCGAGAGCACTGGTCCTCCAGTTGCTCTCTTGACATACGGTACATGGGCCAGCGATCTGGTAAAATTTTACAGTCAACATTAATACTACTTTATTTAAATGGTTTAGTCTGATGGGAAAAACTCCACTTTGTCGTCATCATACCTTTTATCTTCAGAACCTGGGGCCTCCTCATCGACTTCACATTCCTGGGGGAAGCTGGCAGAAAGCGACAGGTAACTTACATACACAAACACACATAGGTACTTAAAAGCACATACAGGCAGACATACAGAATGTGCCTCACCATACACTGAAGGCACGAGACCTCCTCTTGGACCGAGATCTCTTACTGGAAGGTCCCCTGCAGTCTCATCCACAGCCAATGGCATCGTGGCACAGGGAGAGGGGCAGCCAATCAGCAATTCTGTAGAAGGTGGTCTTGGTGATCAATCAGGATCAGTTACATTTGCATACTCACACGCACTGGCCCATTAATCTGTCGAAGCCCTGGAAACAATTAATATGTCTTTTTTAAATTGATGTTAAAATGATTTCAGGGAAGAATTGCATTGCCATACAGTACATGCATCATATTGGGGTGTTTCACACACCAATTGAGTCATATTACGAATCACCAACACTATAAGAGTAAAATTAAGTATGTGCCGAACTGGCTTAGGATTTGTATAAAGCTTTCAGCCCTTAGTTAAAAAGAAATAAAAATTTAAATGATATTTACCAACCCATTCTTGTGCTGAAAGTTACCCTCAAAGATCTGGCAAACTTGTTTGACTTGAACAGCAAATGTGAAATTACATGAATATAATCATCAGTGGATGTGGATGCCCCTGTCACAGAGACTGAGAAGCCCCAGCCTAATCTCCCATCTGTCCTGGGTCAGCAGACTGTCACACATCCCCTGTCAATCCAGCCGGGTCGGCCAATCACATTACACCAACAGAATGAGTACCTGATGCCAATAATGCTTTTTTGCTAAACATTTATTCAAAATAAGAGCATATCTGTTTGCCTAAATACAAATGTCTATTAAACATTACGACAATATACATGATTAACAATTACTTTTAGAAATGGAATTCACCAACTTTCTACATTTAAATAAACATGTATATGTTGATGCATTTACACTACTTCATTGATTTAAACATGCCAAAAACATTCATATACGATTAAGACAATGCATGCTTTGTAGAAATTCTTCACCAATAAGAGCTATCTGAAGATCTCAGTGTCTGCTGCTCATATCTATCACACACCTCAGAGTGTGTTTCCTGGTATCTCAATGCGTGTTCACTTAGATGGAGGTACATATTGCCAAATTACCTGTTTTTCGCTGAGGCAGCCCTGCTCCAAAACAAAGATTATTCAGGGTGGACCAGGTGATCCTGATGCTTGATGGTATCCAGCAGCTCAGTCCCAGCAGAAGGTGCTGTCGCTTTCACTCCCCCGTCACTTGCCACACTTTTTCGTATTAATGTGTCTGGTCTGACAAAATTCCCTCTGGATCTTGGTGCAGCTTCTGCACGCCCCTCTCGGGCTGGTGCTGGTAGGGTGTGTGTCGCCCCTCTTCCAGTCACGCTGGAGCACCAGAGCTAATCTGTTTGGCCTGTTAATAAACTATGGCCACCTGTGTCTGTAATCAGATTATGGTGGATGAAGACTGGAAAGGGTGGATGGAGGACTACAGAGCAGCAGGGGTGAGGGACTGGGGGAGGGTAGAAGAGAAAGAATCAATGTGCATGTTTAGGGGTGAGAAAGAGACTGGGTGTGTAATGAAGGGTTCACTGCAGATATAATAAAGTTTTGAAAATACCATCCATCCATTTTCCAACTGTAAATGGCCATGAGGAAGCTGGGAGCCAACCGCAGGCAGCAGAGGAAGTCCATCACAGACAAACACGTATACATCCCAATTCAGAGATGCCAGTTCAGCTAACTGCAAGTCTTTGGAAGAAACCTGAATATTAGGGGGGAACTTGCTGATTATGGGTCGATTCAACTCAGTGTATAGATTTGCAATGCACACTTGCTTGAATGGAAAAGAATGGAACAGAATAGTGATACGTTACTAATCACCATGGGGAAGTTTTCTTTTTCCCCCACAGTGCCCCATTTTGCTCTCCACATAGGTGACAACAAACTTGGGGGTCACAGCAAAGGGGCAGCCGGGGTTAGGGGCCTTGCTCAAGGGCCCATGGACATGTGACTGTTCTGCCAAGGCTGGGATCAAACTAGCATCCTTCTGATCACAGGCCCAGAGGTTTAGCCCACTGAGCCACACAAATTTGCCAGAAACGTTTTACATAATGGCCAGGGACAGGTGAAGAACATTGTTCTACAAACCCAAGCAGAGGTAATATATACATATAATTTTTCCACAGGAGTCTGTTGATAAAACAGAAAACAAGACCTTTTGCTGTGCATTTGTGGATTTTAATTTTCCAAAACAGACAAAAATTCTACTTATTTTTACAGTTTCTTTAACTCTGAATAACTCTTTACTTAATTCTGACATTTTCATATCTAGCGTACAGTTACAGACAAACGCCTTCTTCTCTAACACCGACAGGAGAAATGACAAGAGGAGCTTCGTTGTCGCCATTATCATTCAAATCAGGGTTGAAAAACGGCAGAATCTTCTCCGTGAAGATGCAGCCATGGAAAGTGTATATATGGGACTTGGCCTCTACATTGTAAAATGAGACCTGGCCAGCCTCGTAATCCACATATAGCCCGACCTTCTGGGGCTTAGCGTCTAGGGTGAGCATGACAGCCTCGTCAGCACAAGCCCTGTATTCATTCATCCTTCTCAAACATACAGTCCAGTAGCCATCCTGGGGGGTCAATCTGACCACACCCTTCCTCTTCACTGATGCACTGGCCACTCCTAAGTCCCACGCCGTTTTCTGTCCCACCTCTACCTCCCAATAATGTCGCCCTGAGGAGAAGCTTTCCTTCCCGAGAACAATGGGCGCAGTGTCAAACCTCTCTGGGGTGTCAGGGAGATGCTGCTGACTGTTGCCATCCCTTACTTGTTTTCCATCCACAGACAGGACAAGCCAATTGTTTGCAGTCTTAGGGTCCAGAGTCACGTTCACTGTCAGGTACAGAATAGGCTGTCAGGTTCAAGAATTTCCCTTCTGGGATCAATAAAGTTCATCTAAACAAATCTAAGGTGTAGATTGGGATCTTAACAGCCACACCACATCTAATAGCTTTAAGAAAGTGATATCATACATACCTGCATACTGGGAGATTCTCGTCAGCTCTGTGAAAAGTATACATTATATATGTGATGTAAGTATTGTTTAATTCAATAAAATTTAATTCAGTAAGGAATGAAAAAAGATGACCTTTTTCACAAAGTTTGATCTCTTTCATCTTGAGAAGACTCTCCAGTCTAGACACAGCACTTCTTACTGTCCCCACAAACAGCTCTGAGTGAACAGTGATATCAGACCAGCTTTTGGTCTGGGGTATACTGCAGAGGGATGGGAGACCCTAAACCAACAGGTGGGATGATGCATTAGCATGGAGAAGTGTTTATGTTCATCTCTAGATACAGCCATATGGACTGATGGATACTGACCTGTAGGAAGTAGATGTGGTCCTCAGTCTGAGAGAGCTCTTCCAGCTCAATGTATCTCTTGTGTAGCTCAGCGATTTCCTTCCCCAGCTCTTCAATGAGCCCTTTAGTTCTCTGTTCTGCTGCTTTCTGCTTCTCCTCCATCATCTGAATGAGTTGTGCTTGGCTTTTTTCAATGGAGCGAACCAGATCAGTGAAGACCTGCACACATTCCTCAGTCTCCCTCTTTGTGTTGGTCTGGTGGGGGATTGATCAAAAACTATAAAATGAGATGAACTTGTAGACTTTTAATATGTCACATACAGACGCTCCTCTACTTATGGACTTTCAACTTACAAACTTTCAGACATACGAACGAAGAGTACTACAGTATAAGTCCAAATTGAGTTCGTTGGGCTCCCGTTTCCTGTCCGCCTAGTACGACTTCTGGCCGTTACTCCCGCCGCATAGCAGCGTAGCGTGCGTACTCCCAGCATCCTAGTTCTTTCTACTTGTGTATACCCTTAAAATGATGTTGAATAACGATTTACGTACATTTCAAGTTACAATCAGCCGTTCGGAACATATCTCATTTGTAAGTAGAGGAGCATCTGTACTTTGAATATTACTAAATTCATATGAGAAAAAGTAAGCTGGAACTGACCTTACTGAGCTTCACAGACTGCTTGAGATCCTCCACTTTCTTCAGCCTGACCTGGATCATCTGCTGAATCTCTGTTCCTGTCACCCCTACCTGATTCTGCCAATAATAAGTGAAAAAATATTTCATATAAAACATAACAATATGGAAGCACATTGCATTCAAAAAAGAAAAAAAAATAGGCACCTCATCTCATAATTATGACTTAGTATCTCGTAATTATGAGATCAGCAAGCAAACAAACATATTAGGATGAAAAAATAACCAGATTTATTTACCTTTGTACTGAATAGTTCTGCCCTGATATTTGACACCAGCTAAGTTAGCTAGCCAATTCATTTCCATTCTATTGGCTGGCACAGAGAGAAGCTGCACACACCCCTTGCAGGTTGCCAGGTTGCAGTGGCAACATGGACTGAAAGTGCATGTTTGTCAATGTGAGGATTGTGTTTCTATATCATGTATCATACACAATCTGGCAACCTGCGTAATGTCAGATGAACAAAAGTTATGGATCCATGCATGATGATTGTTTATAAAGATTGAGAGGTAAATTACGGGAGTTTACCTGGAGAATAAATAATAATAACAACAACAACGATAATAATACAATAAAACAAGAGAGCACCAGTTGATGGCCTTGACATATGGGAGAAACATGGAAAAAAACGGGACTGTTGGCAGGTAAGCAGGCATCTCGTAATTATGACTTACTGTCTTGTAATTACGAGATTAGGATCTCATAATTATGAGACCTTTTCTCATTTCATTTCTCTTTTCTCATTACGAGATACAGTGTTTTTTTTTTCTTTTGTGAATGCACTGTGCTTCCTAAATAACAACACTGCAGCATTTCTAAAAATTAATTATGTTCTGAAAAATTTTATTATTTTACTCACCTTCTTCACAGCCCACTCTCGCTCCACAGGGACAGTGTCGTGTTTCTTGTGCTCTGTCTCAGTGCACAGCACACAGACACACATCTGATCTTGCTTGCAGAAGAGCTGTAGGGGCCTCTCATGCTTCTTGCACATCCTGTCCTCCAGGTTCTTCACAGGGTCCACCAGCTTGTGTCTCTTCAGGGCTGCGATTCTCAGATGAGGCTCCAGGTGTGTCTTGCAGTAAGAGGTCAGACACACCAAGCAGGACTTTTGGGCCCTGAGTTTCTGCCTAGTGCAGACATCACAGGGCACTTCAGGTCTAGGGGAGATTGTTTCAGAACCATTGGCTGTCCTTTTCTTGAAATGTTCAACCATTTCCTTAGCAAATGTATTCTCACATAGCTCTGGTCTTCCAAGGAAGATCTCCTCACATTTTGGGCACCTAAGAATTTCACTGCAATCCCATAACTTATTTATACAGCTTATACAAAAGCTGTGCCCACACGGAGTGGAGACAGGACTGGTGAACACGTTTGAGCATATGAAGCACTTGAACTGCTCTTCAGACAGAAGAGTTCCAGAAGATGCCATTCCTGAAAAGAAAAATGTATCTCTTCTAAAAAGAATTGTGCCAAGTGATAAATTTCACCGTGTTCCTGTGTCATCATAAACACATGGACAGAAAATGCCCTGATTGCAATTCTGAAGATTATTAGTAATTTCCTTTTAACTGTAACCATATTAGTTATTATTGTTATAATTGATGTTTTTCATTTTTATTTTTTTCCACAAAGGATAATTTAAAAGGATGTTTCATATATGTTTTCGTCAAAGGCAGTTTGTCAAATGCCTTACCATGGGGTCAACATATTGTGCTTTAATGACCCTATTCGCTTAAACTGGTCAGAGACAAGGGGCGCAATTCCCGATCGCTAGCGCAGACACTCGGTACAAAACCGGATACAGCATTCTCATTATTTACAATACTGGACGACTGCGTAACATACGAGATTTGAGAGACCACTGCTGAGAAAAAGTCACAAAAAAACGGTCATGCGACATGTTTTTAATTCATTTCTTTTCACCATTACCCAATACTCAGCATGTTAAGTAGTAGGAACTGACTCCGAACTGCAGTAGCGCCGCGATGGTCACTATAGGAAATGAGCAATAAGCCAATGAAACTGAAGGTTGACTGCGCATCAGCCAATGGCTGTGAAGAGAGATGGTTCGACATGAAGGTGAAAACGCACGTCAATCAAAAAAGAGTGAAAAAAGGGTCATTTAAAACCTGTCTCGTGCACTTGGAGTGACACCGATTGTGCTTGGCGTGTGTGTTGTACGGTGCGCTACATTTGTTCCTGTTCTTTAATCCTGTCTGAAAATATGCCAAATATAAATACAAGCAGTTCCCAGGCTACGAAATATATCCGTTACCTGTCTTTAGACTTTAAGTCAAATTTGTAGGCACGATGGAAAAATAGTAATATAGTACATAATAATGATAATTTATACAATAATAATTAAAGTAACTGAGCAAAGTACTGTACTGTTCCTCGACTCGACGAACCCCTGTAGTCGCGCACTGTTTTCATGAGCGTCGCAAAATAATGCATGCGTTCGTTATTACGAACCATTGAATTTCACCAGAATTTGTAGTATACGCTTTAGGGTTGTCCGTTCTTAAGTACGAGTTGTCCGCGTTTTTAACTCGGGGACTGCCAGTATAATAAGTCTGTTGGTAAATGCATATACTTCTGAAATAATGATTGAAGGAATTATAATATTTTTGATTGATACAGACAGCAGTCACTACACTTATAGTGCCTCTAATAATGACACTTAGAAAATCCAACAGTCCAAAGTACAGCATATGGTAACGTAAATGACGTATTTAATGCTTCAGATATTGCAGAAATACATAAGCTGCCTTAGCGTGTGGTTTCACTTAATTGTACCTGCTACTTAATTGTAGCTGGCAGTTTCCAAAGAGCAGAAGTTACCAAAATCTTAAAGTTTAAAACTGGTATTTCACTGACCTTTCAATCAGAGTATTTCTCTTCTCAGGGTGTGTCACCTAGGTTCTAAGTTGTTGAAGTTTCAGTTCCTCCCATCTCTGTCACTGGAAGTCAGTCTCTTTATCTTTTTTATAGTGGATGGGTGGAGCTGAAAAGAATAAAAGCACTTAGAGGAAGATTGTACTTGGACAAGCTGAATGTGCTCATAGGTTTGTGTCCATTAGCTGTTGCAGCGATCAGTGTCCTTTGCCTTTATTCTAGACATACCGTACCAGTCAAAAATTTGGACACACCAAGCCGCCTACAAAGGAGAGCGAGAGAGTGTGACATAACATGACCTGGTCACCTGACCTAAACACAGCAGAAATGGTTTTGGAGGAGTCTGACCGGAGAGTAACGGAAAAGTGGCCAATAGGCGTGCGAATATATATAAACCTCTTTATGGGTAGGTGTGTCCAAACTTTTGACTGATACTGTATGCCAGAAGCCTTTCTGCTGTCACTGGTTCTAGGCTTTTTTTAGGTTATACATTTTTTAAAGGGCTTGGTAGGTATCAGTTCCATACCTTCAGGGTGGTCAGTTTCCAACTGTGCTCAGTGTGCACTTTCAGTATTTTTGGGCTTCTCAGCAAGCTAAACAGCATCTGTAGGTGAACATTGTGCATGTCCTGTCTGTGCTTGTGTGGGTTTTATTCGTAGTGTGTGTACCTCGCATCCTATCCACAATGTCTTATTCCTCCTGCTTCCTAGAATCCATGTTCAGTTTTATCTTTTATTGGATAAATAATCATGTAAAATGGATTAAAACAAGATTAACCTTTTAAGAGCGGGAATTATTAAAACCGACAGCGTCTACATTTTGCTCTTTTTGGATTTTGTGTGACGGAAGGACTCACTGAATAATATTGTCACCTCACAGCTCAAGGGTTGGGGGTTTAATGCCACCAACACTCTTTGTGTTTGGGGTTTGCTTGTTCTCTTCATGTTATATGGGTTTTCTCGCACTCCTCTAGTTCACCCCTGCAGTTTAAGTCAATTCTGTGATAGTAATAATGATGCTGTTGCCAATAATACAATGTGACTTGAATATTGTTATTATATGTTATGGGGACGTATTGCCTCTGCAGGAGAAATGCAAGATTCTCATCATAATCTGTCTATCTGAGGAACTTAATCTGTAAAAGTGTAATGCCTTGTTATTGTGTGAGACAATAACTACAACAATGACAATACATTATGTCATGACCTGCTCATCCGATCTTCCTGTGGGCCACGCCCCCCTCATTACCTCGTGTTAATTCCCGATTGTGATCACCTGTTGCCTGTTATTTTCTGCTTGTCTTGTGTATTTAAGTCCGCGTTCAAGTCTGTTTCCCCAAATCAGTCATTGATGTTTAGTTGCTGTCTGTCCTGTGTTTCCCCAATAAACCCGTGTCCTGGATTTTCGCTTGCCTGCCTGCCTCGTCCTTACCCGCTTCCTGTTTGCTCAAACGCTTCCTGTTGTTGAACAGCAGTCTTAACACATTACATCACCATATATCACATGGGCCTTTCAGAGGGCTGGATAACCTGCAGCTGCTCCCGCCTTAGGTCACCTATATGTCAGATGTAATGTTTTGGAGGCGTTCCGGCAAACTGTAATCCTGTAACAAACCCTTCCTAGTTTAATAATTTAATATTTATTATTAATTCTTAATAAGGAAGATCAGTTGGATGGATGATTATTATTATTATCATTGTTAAATAATTATAGTAAAAATAAACTAATATGAAATACTACAACTCCATGAAGAATTCAGTTTTATTTGAAGATATAAAATGTACCATACATACCTGGCTTGTGCAAGAAAAAAACAATTGATCACAATGATTGATCACTAATAATGTGCCAGCACTAATGATTTTACTATAACATCCTTACACAAAATTGAGGTTTTTTTTTTATGAAAAACTTTAAAGCAAATGAGGAAATATCTTAGCCGTGCAGCTGATTCTCACATACAGAAACCTTTTTTACTTAGAAAAAAAAAAAATACAATTTTGAATGCACATTATTAGACCTTAAATGTGGCAGTCACTGTGCATGGGAGATGGATGAGATGATCAGGGGACTGGAATTGTTAACACCATCATTGTGACAGGGGCTGAAGAATGGATACAGTTTACCTTTGAAGGTATAACCAGTGAAGGTGCAGATGGAAGACCTTTTGTCTACATTGTAGAAGGAAACCTGCCCCTGCTCATAATCCACATACACCCCCACCTTCTGAGGCTTCTCGGCAAGAGAAAGAGCAACAGGAGGCGAGCAGTTTGCTGAATATTCAGTCCCATTCCTATGCCAAATTGTCCAAAATCCATTTTCTGGGAACGCAGTAAGCTCTCCTTTCCTGTTGATGGATTCTCGAACCACGCCAAGGTCCCAGTTTGTCTTATCTTTGACCACTACCTCCCAGTAATGACGCCCAGTCGTGAAGCCTTCGGTCGCCATGACGCACAAACAACAGTCAAACCTTTGTGGGTTGTCGGGAACATTTCTCACAGTGTCTCCATCGTGCACCCTCTTTCCATCCTTTGATAACAGCAGGGTTGGGTGTGCTGTCTTGGGGTCAAGGGTCACGTCAACTGCAAAGAGTAAAATTTTGATACTTCATAAATCATGTATGGGCAAATAGTCAGTTTTAGTTCATTTTAATAATAATGATTCATTTTCAAGAAGCCACCCACCAGCATATTTCTGTATTCTCTTGAGTTCTGTGACAGAAGACACAAAAGCAAATCCTCTTACCGACAGTCAATATAAGATTTCAATAGGCCATGGTAGTAATATAAAGGTTTGATAGTTTAACTTGCATTAGTATGTTTCTGGTGTAATATTTGAATTGTGATCCGTAAGTGAATAATTATGGTACAAACCACTTTGTAGCTGTTCGTCTATTACTTTGCTGATGTGTTCCCCAAGCTGACCATACACATTCCACTTGGTCCCCACACAATGGTCAGTGTGAATAATGATATCAGACCAATCTTTGGTCTGTGGATCATCACAGAGGGGTGGGAAACTCTACAGTAACAGGGGATATAATTCGACAGCATGGAAGTTGTGTAGCCTCATCTCTAAATAGATCCACATAGAGCAGTAGCTGATAGTAAAGCTCACTGACCTGTAGGAAGTAGATGTGGTCCTCAGTTTGAAAGAGCTCTTCCAGCTCAGTGTTTCTCCTCTGTAGCTCAGTGATTTCCGCTTCCATCTCTTTAATGAGATCTGCAGCCCTCTGTTCTGCGGCTTTCTGCTTCTCCTCTATCACCTCAAGGAGTTCTACTTGAGTTCTCTCAATGGATTGTATTAGATTGGTGAAGACTCGCACACTGTCCTCAATCTCCTTTTCTGTTCTAACCTTTTGGGAGGCAAACGGGAGATACTGTAAAACCAGAAATGTGATGGGGGGGGAGGGGGGGTCAGTGGTTACTACTTTGGCATCAATGGTTGTTTGATTCCCAGCATGGCTCTGTTTGTAGAATTTCCATGTTTTTGCTTTGTTTTCTTAGGTTTCTTTTGGGGAATAATGTGGTTTTCTCCAAAAATGTATATTAAGTAACCTGGTGTCACCTGATTGGCCCTAGTTTGTTACTTTGTGCCCTGGCATCCCATTGAGAGTGTCGCCTGTCCTTCGCTTTCTGGGATAACCTCCAGAGTCAGTGTGATCCTGCACTTCATTTGTTTGTGTTTATGGAAAAATTTATTAATCGAAATGTGATCATGAGCTGTTAAGGAAATCTGTCTCAATCTTTGTTGCATAAAAATGATGATTCACCTTGCTCCGCTTTACCAACTGCTTGATCTCTTCCACTTTCTTCACTCTATCCCGAATCATCTGTTGAATGCCCGTCCTTCTCTTTTCCAAGTGAATCTGCAAAAAATGAAAAAAAGAATAAATAAATACAATCAAACAATACATCTATCCAACTGTGTGTTTGTGTGCTGCAGAATGAAACCTGCACAACACAAAGAGAACATGCAAACTCCACACAGAGTGTGAAGCTGGGATTCAAACCCACAGCCTTGGGGATGAGCCACAGTGTTACCCTGAAAAATACATGTGACAGAAGAATATCACCATTTTACTCACCTTCTTCACAGCCCATTGTCTCTCCACAGGAACTGTATCATGTTTCTCGTGCTCTGTCTCAGTGCACAGCACACAGACGCACATCTGATCTTGCTTGCAGAAGAGCTGTAGGGGCCTCTCATGCTCCTTGCACATCCTGTCCTCCAGGTTCTTCACAGGGTCCACCAGCTTGTGTCTCTTCAGGGCTGCGATTCTCAGATGAGGCTCCAGGTGTGTCTCGCAGTAAGAGGTCAGACACACCAAGCAGGACTTTTGGGCCCTGAGTTTCTGCCCAGTGCAGACATCACAGGGCACCTCTCCAGTCGCAACAGAACAATTGACAAGCATCCTTCTGAAATGATTTGCTATTTCAGCGATGCAAGTATTTATGTGGAGTTCAGGTGTATTCTCAAAGCACCTCATACACATTGGGCATCGTGACTGAGTTTGATTGCTCCAGTACTCCCTGATACAGGCCATGCAGAAGCTGTGTCCGCATGGCAGTGAGATGGGGCTTATGAACACATCTAGGCAGATGGAGCAGTGATACAATTCCTCAGGTAGGAGGAGGCCGGAAGATGCCATTTCTGGAGAAGTAATCAAAGAGGATTTCTGAGATTTACACCTTATAGCGATATCATTACAGTAATATATAAGCAACCTCTAAAGTAATAACCATGAAATATCCATGAAAACAAATGCATTATGATCGCCTATTAAGAATGCATCAGTGTAATGGAGAACGACTGAAATATATTCAGATTATTTTTTCTGTCGATTTATATATCAGTGGGATAAAAAATATTTAACTGGAGGTTACTGTGTGCACCATATGTTGAAATCTATAGATTGTAGTGTTTCAGAATCCACTGAGAAAATGCAAAACTTTTGTGTACAGACCAAACTGAAAACAAATTTTATGCCCTTAGGCCTAATCTGACTTTACATATTACATTGTTGGATTTTTACGTAAATGTATGCAGACGAGTATTTAAATGAATAAACTTTGTGTTTATATGCTATTAACACATTATTAATGTTACTCCAATATTTTTGTAATACATGAAAACTTAACAACAAGGCCACTGAAAAATAGGAATTTATAACACTAGAAGTGAGTAAAGCACAAGCCATCATCTGTGTTGCTCACCTACTGAGCAGGGTCCCTGTGCTCCCAGATCTATTTCCAAACAGGACACACTTTAAAGACCCCCGTTTTCCCTGTTTTTACTTTCACTTCACTGCCGTGACGTGGCAGAGGCCCCGCCCACCCAAAGCGGCAGCTTCCCCTTGCGTGTGTGGGTGTGTCTAGACCTTAAAGGCACAGAGTCACCCTGATCCCTCAGCACAATCACCTGGCCGAATAAGTGGCGGTTTTTATGAATGATTGTGTATATAGTACTGTTGCATTTTGTGGCAGTTTTGCATTTCAGTTTTAGTGCTGTGGTTTCTTCGTGAAGCTGTTTTCTCCAGAGATCACTAAACGCAAATGAACTAATCCACTTGGGGGAAATCAAGATTCACCTGACCACTGGCTTCCACTTACCACAATGACAAAGTAAATAATTGGCTTCATCAATCAGCAACATGATGCAGCTGTTTTACTGTAATCAGTCTCTTTATTAGAAACACCTGACTAGTGTATAAGGAATTTTTTGTCTTTAAATCTACTTGCAGTTTTTGGCTACAGAAGTATGATAGAATCCTCCAAATGAAGCGCTTAATTGGTGAGAAATAAAATAACATTATTATCAGATTTCAAGGTATATTATCATAATATAGGGATTCATAACCATTAACTTGCTTTATTGTTCAAGGGCTGTTATCTATTATAAATAGTTCAACAGCCACACTTAATTATGTTAATATTATTACATTATATTTTGAATGTGATTAAAAATGAGTATAGAAAAAGACATTAAATGTAGGATTTGAATAGTTGAATATAATGGCTGAATTGTGTAATAGATATTGTGGTTGGAAAGAACAGACTTGCCTAAAACCAATCTTAGGGGGACCAGATAATCAAGACAGGGAGGACACTCTGTACAAGGATAAGATTTCTACACTACCATGTTAATTGAAGAAAAATTCATCCACCCGTTTTCAATTACCATTGGTGACAAATTCATGATAATTAATCAGCACATAGCAAGTACTCGTTGCTTAAGTGAAATCCAGATGCTTTTCACTGAAATGGTAGTTTACAAATGCTGGCTTAGCTCAATGTGTCCTGTCTGAGATGCATTATCTGGTCGACATACAAACACTTGTAGTTGTAGTGCATTATTTGTAGAGAATCTAAGCTGTTCCAGTGCTCCAGACTCTCAGGTTTAAATAAGATTGTGTGTGGAGTTTGCATGTTCTCCTTGTGTTTGTGTGTTTTGTTCCACGGTGTAAAAACATTCAGCCAGTCATTTTTTTTTTTTTTTTTTAGTTTTTTTTTTATTACTTTCTATCATGTTGTTCATATCTAACTTTGCCACTGATAAGTTGTTCACTTTTTATCTTTGCCCATTTTGAAATGGTTTCACAAGGTTTGCCTTTATTGTTAAAACTGAGGACCACAAACTTGGTTTATCGTCAAGCACTTCTCGAATGCTGTTTTGTGCCTAGTCAAAACAGGCTGTAATTGTTTTTCCTGTCACAGTCAAATACCCAGGTAAGTAGAAACCAGAAAAATGGTAGTCTGTTTCATTCAAAAAAAGCAAGATTTGGTTTTTGTAAATGGCTAGCCTAGCCATTAAAAAAATGGTTTTGGTAAATCCAGTTTCTGAATCAAAAACGGAAATGAAATCTGCAAAATTTGGGGGTTTGTTGTGTCCTACTTCCATTTCAAGACACTAGATCAAATCCTTGCTGGACTGCGATATAATAATGGGCCTATTGACCTCCAGGGCATTCTTCCTCCAGGAGCCCTAGAAGAAAGACACATGCAGTCATACTGTAAAGAACCCTTCCAATACTGTGAAGACACTGCTGATGAAGTTGCACTGAGAGGCAGTGCTGTACCTTGTTCCTCTACTAAGTGGAAGATCTGTCCATCAGCCTGAGTCTGCCAGTGTAGCGTGAAGTTTTCTGATGCCCCTCTATCACTCAGTTCCTTGCGTAGCTGGATAATCACAAATTGGTGTGTTTCTATCAGTAGACTATTGTATTCTTCTAACGGGAGACTCTTATATGAAAGAGAAATCAACTGACCTGCATTAAAACAAGGTCGCTGTAGTCTGTTACATCTCCGTCAGTTCTGATTTTCACACTGACCACTGTTTTTAGTCCGGTGATGGCTAAATGACACATTGAATCGGGACACAATCACATTTGAAAGCACCGCTAATGATTCATCTTCCATAACCAAAAAAAAAATAAAAAATTCCAGATGTTAAGACTGCATGGAGAAATCTGTATGATTGACAAGGTTATATGGAAACTTGTCTTTCACGGATGCTTTTAAACTGTAAAATCAAAAGGCATGTCCATTTGCTGTGCAGGGATCAGCAGCTGAGCGGTAAATGTTTTGGGGAATTTATAGTCAGTGGTGGTGTTTTTGCACTGTTGTGTGTTTTGAGCACTCTGATTTTTATGCTAAGTGAAGAAGTTTACTTGTGAGTTCAGCAGTTATTGAGGATGACGTATTAGGATGCTCAGTGTTCCACAGGTAGTGTGGTGATTGCGGGCCCTGTGATATGACAAGGTCTATAGAATACAACTTACCTCTATAACAGACAAACGGGTAACTGTCAAGACAGTATTGACTGTTCCATTTTCCAGAAGAGTCGACAGAAGTACATGTCTTTGAATTGTCTGTCATCATCCCCAATTCTGCTAATTTCCAGCTGTAGAATGTGGTGTTCCCCTGGTCTGACCACTGCCAGAAGTCCCTAAACAATCCAATCCACACCTGTGTCCCCTGTGCCACTGTAGCATATATCAGCTGGTTCTCATTGGGATTGTTAATAGTGATAAGGTCTGTGTAATACTTTCTGCAGTAACTCTGAGCGTCAGTCCATGTCATAAGTTCCATGATCCAGATGTATCTCTGATTGGTGGAATTTCTACCTAAAGATGAGGAAGGATTTGGTCATTAAAAATCCATAAAATCCATCCATGTTTTGCATATTTTTTACATTCCAATCACAGGCAGAGTGTCTTGACCCAAAATCACACACCATGACTCATGTGCTGTGTATGTATGTGTGGTTTTCTCTAAACCTTTGAGTCACCTTTTCCTGTTATGTTTTGGTGTTAGTGGAAAAGTGCAAGAACTGTAGGTTCCAGTATACAGTAATAATAATAATAATAATAATAATTGCAAATGTCTGCTACCAAAATTTAGTAGTCAAATTTATGGAAAATTACTTGCCGTCATAGCAAACAGAATAGGACAGGGAATTGCAGGTCCAATCATTCCAGTATCCTGAGGTTTCCATGATGACACAGTTCTCCTGTCCAGCGAAATTGTCTGGTTCACCCACAGCCCAGTTATAGAACTCAACATTACTGTAGAAGCTTTGCTCTTCCAGGGACCACTGCCACATCCATCCGCCTGGCTTCTCAAGTCCTATCCAGGCTGCTCCAGTGTAAGCAAGGCCTATACTGTTAATCAGCCTTTGCATGTCATCTTGATTTTCAATGGTAGCCAGATCATCATAGGTCTTTCTACAGTAAGATTGCGCTTCAGGCCAAGTCATTCCAATGTCAACAAAGTGAAAGCGATAAGAGAGACTGACAGCCGGTGGGTAGAATCCTGTAAAAATAAATCACACACAGCAAATGAATTATACATGCATCAATCTTGTTTTGTCTGAATTTGAATGTCGTTTTTTTGTGATAGTGCTGAGAGGGAACTGACCTGACATTAACAGGATTAGAAACATAGCTGGTTAAATAACCTTAGTCAGCCTGTGGAATACAATAACATATGTACATGAGAAAAAAATGGAAGTCTGAAAGCTTTTCTCAAATATTGGCATACTTCAGAATCATAATTAGTCATACAGTGCGCACATGTTCCGGCACTAGAAAGGCAACTGAAAAGTAAAATAAGAATAGATCTTTACCCACACTTGTACCCCAAAAGTCCCTAGAAACAAGTTCTCATGTGTGTAGGTGTTGAGTGAGAGTGGTCATATGGCTGATGATGGGGCTGAGACAGAGCAGGATGATTACCTCCACAGCAATGCATTTGGAAGAAATCAACCAGCGTCTCTCCCAAATGCTAATTCAGCTGCCCCCCTCCTCATCTTATTGGCACCAGATGAAAGCCCCTCTTTTCTCTGACTCAACTGTAGTCCACCTAATGCTGGAGAAGTGGCAAGAATATGGATGGATGGATTTCAATGATTACTATCTGACTCTGTTAGGGCTTTCCGACCAAACTGTTGCAGGACCAATTCTCTAAACCTGTAGCAGAAGCTAGAATTTCATTAATATTTAGTTTTATCAATAATAGGTATTTATGCAATAATTCCCCTGCTCTGGTTTCAGTCTGATTCTCAGGTTTCCTTCTCCGGTCCCATGACATGCACCCTATATCTAGTGTGTCCCCCTGAATTGTGCTATATGTTGCCTGGAATTGCCTCCAGGCAATAAGGTAAGATGGTGGCTAATAGACGAGCAGCAATTCAACTTTGTACAAGGAGTCATTTCCGTCCTCCTGCAGCCCAAGACGTGAACGCTGGCAATAACATGACCCAGCTGCATTTTCCTGAACACACCTAGTCATCAGTGTCACTATCTTGCCAACTTTGCCTTAATCATTTATTCATTTCAGTGTCTTTCCAAGACACACCTGGTCATATTTCCTGTGATGACCTGCCTCTTTCCACAACAGCCAGTATGCATTTATGCAGTAGAGGTTTACCCCATGGACAAAAGTATTGCAGCACCAGGCCATTACACCTACAAGAACTTTTATAACATTCCATTCTAAAGCCATAGGCATCAATGTGGAGACGGTTCCCGCCTTTGCTTTGCACCATTCCATCCGACAACAGAGCACTGGGGACATTTGTGAGTAAATATGAATGCAAGATTAGTGAAACACCACATCACATTTGAGCATTTTAGACATTAGCAGAACTATATGATGAAGTTAGTCTTACCTGTTAGAACTCTTCAGAAGCTCTGCAGTGCGTTTATGGAAAAAGTCTGGCGGATCTGCGAGCGCCTCAAAGCTCCTTGTCATTTGTACTTCCACTAATTTCCATGCAAAACACACAGCAGCATATCACTATGCACCGTATCAACTGAATTTCCATTTGTCTTTTCCTTTAAGTAAAACACTCATTTCAAAAAGTAATAAACTGAAACCCAAATTATAGTTCTAAAAGTTAAAAAAGGCACAAGACACATTCTCTCATTGCAGCTTCATCAACAGTGTCTGCACAGTATTGTAAGGATTCATTACAAGATTTAAGAAGTTCATTGACAACTAGTCTCATTCAGTGCTTTTTAAATGGTAACACTTTTGTAATAACAAAACACAAAACATTTGTGCTTAGTGTCCAATTGGGAGCCAAAGACAACAATTGCAATTAATGGAATGAACAGAACTGAGTAAAAAAAATAACAATAAATGGAGAATTTCTTTGTGGAAGGTATGTGCCGATATGTTAAACATTGCTTTCAATTGACTTGTCATGAAAACAATAAATCGGCAACATTTTTACAAAATTAAGCAAGCATCCCAAGATATTCTGTCAACACTGTATGTCTATAATCCTAGTTTAGACTTTTCCGTCAATTTGAAAGCAAAATATTTGTCACTGAGACCTCCATACCAACATGAAATGCTGGATTCCATCATGAAAGTGATCAGCAACATGTTTTGCATCACTATATTTAATAGATACTGTAGATGATTACACCTTTGTGTGAGATTGTAGGATGGTAGGATTAAGCTTCTTACATTCATTCTGACTGTTAAGGTTAAAACTGGCATAATAGAAGGTAATACAGAGTACAAGAAACATGGGCAATTGCTGGTGTTATACAGTTTGTATTTTGTAACAACTTCTATTATGCCACAGTTTTTACTTTAACAGTAAGAATGAATCAGAGAAACTTAATCCTACTCTCCTACAATCCCAGATCAAAGAAGTTGGTACACAGTACAAACTGTATAACACCAGTAATTCCCCTTATTGCTTGTGAGGACTATAGATTCTACTCTGTTGATAGACCCTAAGCAGGTTCCTGCCTACAAGTTGCTGTGTTATTATAGAACGTTACGCATACAGTGTAACAAACAACATCAGCCACTTTGCCTCCGAGTTTTTGCATGTGTAAGAAAAATGCATGATATAAATACATTTTGCATTGCAAAGCAATATCGTATTCCTATAAATTCAGTAGTTCCAAGTAATGTTCTCTTAAATCAGGACTATTATATACTCCTATAATATACTACTGCTTTTTGTATGTTTCTGTTTTACAGGTCTCTGTGTTTTGTGCTTCTTTCATCAATATTATTGCAGAGAGAGTAACACTGAGCTGACAGTCATCATCAATATGAATGCTGATGATGTGGCTTAAACTCATGGAAGTGGCAGTGCTGTCTGGCAGACAGATATTTTTACACAGATAGTGAGTTTGTTGCTGAAGAGAGAGAGAGAGAGAGCACTGTGTAAAAACAAGATAATGGCAAATGGCATGACATCACATTTAACAGTGAAGCAACACTTCATTTCTTATAATGGTGTACAGTTCATACATTTATATTTATAAACACACCACTGAACACTGCGGCATTAAACTGTCCTTACATTAAATTTCAGAACTTAGAGTTTAATTTGCTTACAGTACATATTTTTTTATGCTTATGTCCTGGGAAATTGTGTTTTTAGCACAAATCTATTGCATCCTGTCCTGCCTGCATCTTTTTAGGAACACTTAGCAACAGACAAACATCTTAATCAAAATAAGATGAATGCGAGGCTTACAGATACTGCACAGAGAGGGTTAGCGTGAGGAGTCAGACTGAAAAACAGCTGATACAAAAAGAATGGAAAAAGTGATGTGGGAGTGGCTTTCCAGAGACGCCTGGAAGCGGTCAGACTAGAGGGAATCCTTGGCTGTTTATCAATACCAAGAATGGAAAGGACCTATTTGTGTTCTTGGCAAGAGGGGCCTTACTAATATGCCTCCCAAGAATGAATTTGGGCCACAATGAATCATGGGATTGCTCTTGTTGGTGAGGATGCAACTGATGCGTCCTTGATATTTGGAGCTGGGCAAGAAAGCCTTGGGTATTTTAACCATCCTATGTACTTGAGTATTGGAACTGTACTACGGAACATGACAAACAGGTGTGCGAGAACATAAGAACATCAGATACGCATATTGCAACAAATATTTACCCTATTTTTGTCTATTAAAGTCCTGTTTTAAGAAAACATTACTTGAAACTATAGAATTTAAAGGAATACTTTATTGCTTTGCAATGCAAAACATATTTATATTATGCATTTTTGTAACACATGCAAAAACCTGGAGACAAAGTGGCTGATGTTGTTTGTTGGCACTGTATGCGGTGTTATACAGTTTGTACTCAGTACTAACTTCTATTATGCCACAGTTTTTACTTTAACAATCAATGAATCAGAGAAACTTAATGCTATAATCCCAGATCAAAGGTGTTCATCAATATATCAGCATCTATAGTATCTAGCAAATATGGGGATGCAAAGCACAATGCTGATCACTGTTTCACCATGGAATCCAACAGAGACATATTTTGAAATGTTTTCATACTGATGGAAAGTGAAACATTTTCCAGATAGATTCTAATCCACCTTCTAACAGGAGATACATAAGGGTCATTTTGTTACTTACATAGCCTGCCTCTCTATACATCATAAGCATGACCTTAACTGCTACATTTCTGACCGTGGAAATACTGATCACTGAGTCATCGCATTTGAAGTCTTCTTCAGCTGGATTACTTTATGAGTACTAAGTTATTTATTGGTTGGTTCCTAATTTCCTTGGCTAAAAAAATGGAAGTGATAGCTTGTTTTCATTATGTAAGCAGAGTAAATGGTTACAATACTGAACCCCACTAATCTTTATTAAAACGGAATACCCTCTGCACTATCCCAATGGCTGCAATGCATACATTTCATACATTTTACAAAAGGCATTAAGAATTGTTTCCTGCCATGGAAACTATAACTTGTATATTCATTTTCTGTGCTTATGTACTTTATTCAGGTTTGTATGGAGATCTGGATCCTATTCCAGAAGCAACGTAGACAAAGTGGGGAGCAACCCAGGACAGCACACTCATACAATCAAATCAAAATGGAGAATTAAGGTTACAATATAAATTACCTAGAGAAAAAGTATTGCAATATGAGTACCCCATAACAAACTGATCTAAATAAAGAGAAAGCTTGTAATTTTACACATTTTTATCCATTTTCATTTTTAATATTATTTGCCAAAACTGTTGTTTCACAAAAAAAAACTTCAATAAAAACTGCAATAAGACATAAAGTTGAAAGTGCACAGTGATACTTCTTTGCTTAAAATTCTCACTGGAAGAATAAACACCAGACTGATTCAAAACACCAGAGGAAGAATTTAACAACAGCACTTATACTTATTTTTTTTAATTTAAATAAATTTTAGAACAAATATATCATAAAGTTATTCACAATGACACATTGGCAATCAGTTGCTTTATATGTCTGTCTCTGTCTGTCTACTTTAGCTAATCAACCTATTTCTAAAATAGACCATTACTGCTCACGTAATCTCTAAAAATCAACTTCATCTCACGAAATTCCTGAAGAAATCATTGCTAATGGCCCCTAACTGCTGAATATGTTATACACACCCCCACTACCACCAATTTTATGCCCTAGTATCTTCATCTCGTTCTGCCAGCAACTCAAGGATTATGTGGGAGAGTGAGTTAATGTCATTGAGACAGGGGTTACACGAGAGGGCCATTGTCACCACACTGTCCTGTCCTTGAAACACCTGTGACAGTTCCTCCCTAAGACGAGAAGTTTCCGCTGTGGTCCGCTCCCTTCCGATGCCCTCACCTTCTGACACCCTCCTCATCCCACCCCTTCCTCTTGCCCTCCCCCTTGTCCTCCCTCTCTCCGGAGGAGCTGGCCGAAAAGCTCGACTCCCCATCGTATGGTCGCGGTACTGCAGCACTTCTGTCTGCGCATGAGGAGAGAACGAGGCATGTGGAGAGGAAGCCAAACCAGCGAAGGTATGGCTCCCTGGGACTGGAGATCTATCAGAAAGGCAGGAGAAAGAGAACGACGATGTGAATAAAACCAAGCTAACTTGAAGAATTTCAGGTTCTGAAACTAATACATTTCAGGTCTCACTAAGATAACCTGAAACATTTTTTAGTAAAAGTTATACAAAAACTGCATACAAAAGAAGTCACATTATATATTTTGTGTGTGTGTGTATTTGTGTATGTACACACACACACACACAAACAAACACACATATACATATGGTATCATTGCACTTTGTGTATCGCTTAAACTTCACTTAATTTTCTTCACTTGGTTCATTCTGGAACACAAACATAGCATATTGAGGCTTTTTATGATACTATAGAGCAGGGTGGGGAACCTGACCCATGGAGGGCCGGTGTGGCTGCGGGTTTTTGGGATGGCCACTCAATCAGCCAATAACAGCGGATCCCCAGGACTCAAGTTGAGAACCACTGCTTTATTATTGGCTGATTGAGAGGTCATCCCAAAAACCCGCACCGACACCGGCCCTCCATGGAACAGGTTCCCCACCCCTGCCATAGATGATAGTAATTATGGGTCATACGTGTTCCGGGATGGTATCTGTGCCTGGGATGTACCTGTGCTGGGAGCGGAGGAAGTCCTTCAGGTGGGGTCCCCCACGCCCCAGAGGGTCATCAGGCACCATGAAGAGGTCTCCGACAAACGTGTACTGAAGAAGCCTAGATGGAGATGTTCGACTGTCACTCTGCTCACATATGGCCTTTAGGGGGAAAACTGCTACCACAGCAGATCAAACTAAGAGGACTGCTGAACTTTTGGTAAAGAGGGCTGATGTCGTGACAAATGTCAAATGTGGGAGTAATATTACTACAGCTAAGAGAGTCTCCAATTACAGTGGAAGATCAAACAGGAAAAAACTGACATAACGAAACCAGTTACAGAACTAAAGTGCGGAGGTAGCAGAGCTAATGGAAACTTAAAATCTACTGGCTTCTAGCTCCACCTGTTCTTGATGATGTCTCTCCAAGCTGGTGACTCATCTACGAGATCCCTCAGGTTATCTTTTGTTACAATAACACCATCCGTGTCCTGGGCAAGGTGCAGCAAAAACCTTTGATATAATGGGAATCCCTGTTAATCAGCAATACACACACAGTACCAGTCAAAAGTCTGGAGACCCCTGCTTTTATTAAATTTGTGTTTATCTTAGCTATGTTATTGCTGTTACTCTTTGATCCAACTCATCCCGAACCACTTCTACACGATTTAGGTCCGGGGAGTGTGAGGCCAAGATAATACTTACTACATAATCACTCTAAGTGCACCTTGAGGTTGTCTTGTTGAATAACAAATGATTTTCTGTAGGTATGTCCAGACTTTTGACTGGAGCTATATACAAATATATATCGATAGATACACAGCTAGATGTACAGATTATATACTGTGTGTGTGTCTATATGTACATATACATACACATACATAATATGGTCTCTGTGAAGTAAAAAGATGATATAGAAAATTTACATATGGCAGAGACTAGGCTATAGATGAAACAAATGGTCCCACAGCTATTAAAGACATATGTTCTGGCGCGAATAAGAAAGATGGAAAGAGGCCAGAGAGAGGCTATGTCTCCTCAATACATTTTTTAGTTTCAATATTTCTTTAACGCAAAACACACAAAACAGTCTTAAATTATATTTGTGTCATGACATCCTAATAAAATAATTTGTTAAAGTTAAAGTCATATTATTTAAGAACGTGTAAGCTAAGTAATATTCTGGTGAATACTAGCTAGCTTGGACTGCTGCCCTTAGAGCCATGTGGGTCTCACTAGGGATGCTCCTGTGTTCACTAGTGAAACTATTAAAGGTTAAAGTCATGGCAGAACATATGCTCATGGGTCTATTTAGAAACACTGGCTGTTTGGGTATGTCAGCCTGAGTCTGCCTTCTACTATACATTATACAGACAAGGACCACAGACATGTGTTTAACATACCTGTCCAGGATGTCGCTTGCTTTGTTCCCTGTGTTCCTGGGCTAGGTAAGTATTCTTATTTACATTATACATACAACTGCTAAGGATTTAGTTGATTATTGATTATAAGGAAATCAAAAAGGTACGTGACACCAGTTGCAAGGCCCACCTGTCGTCATAGGAGGTGAATCTCATTCCCTCAACTTCCCTGGATGGAGTAAAGGACAATAAGCCAAGGTTCTGGAGCTCTGTCAGGTAGTGTTTCTCTAGAGGGAAGGAGAAGGCCAGGAGATTCTTAAAAAACCTTTTTTTCTTATGTTTCAGTAAAGCACAGGTGATGCATTCTTTATATTACATTATAGTATATACAAATTTCTTCATTATAGATTCCATGCTAACAAAAGACAGGCAGATTGCATGAGAGAGATAAAGCTTCAGTTAAAATGTTTAACTAATTAACCAAAACTGAATCAACAATTGAATCATATTGCTCCACAAATGTACATCATCTACTAAATCTTACCAGACTTATATTTTTAGTTATGTTTAGTTATGTTTTTCACTCGTATAGGGATAGCAAGTAATGTACAGATAATTCTTATTTGTTGCCCCTGTCAATTCTATTACACAGTCCAATAGAAGTTTTATTTAAAAAAGAAGTACCTTTGACCTTCGGGTCCTTCTTCAGTCTAAACTGGGGGACAAAGACAGTGACCTTGCGGTGACCCTGGTTCCAAAAGTACTGAACAGCCAGGGCAATCCCACGGCATGAGAAGAAGTGGCCCAGACCGTGGCTAGTGGACAGAAGGGGTGTATATATTTTTTTATAAAGGTTATTTTTTTCCTGGAATAAATTTACTTCAAATAACGTTTGGACTTCTCTAAATTTATCAGTGTGAGATTAAGGTAACTAACCACAAACACATTTTCTCATAACCGTTTTTACTGTGTTTTAACAACAGTGCCAATAATTCCGGATTTTGAATGTCATGATTATTGGTGCCAGATATGATGGTTACAGGATTTCAGAAACAGCCAGCATCCTGGGATTTTCACATATTTTGGTATCTAGAGATGGTGTGATTAAAAAAAAAAAACCAAAAAGATCACACACTGCACATTTTTGTGTTAGTGACACAATAGACAGACAACCACCTCCTGAAAATCAAACAAAAACACACCTTCACCCATTATATTTCTATGCTTAAATTAATGTCATCAAGGTGTCTCAATTCTTATTGTTCTGTGGTGGTCATTTTACATTTTGAGGGCTAATGTGATTTGGTAAGAATGATTTCTTCAACCCTGTCCATCAGATTTCTCTCTGTTATATTTTAGCATAGTGGATTATAGTGGAGGTTAGTGGATTATATTTGGATACACCTCATTTATTATTTGTAATTTCCTTCAGCACTTTTTCCCCCCTCCTTTTCCCCTGCCCCCCCTTACTCACGTCATGGCAAGGTTGCTCCCATCAATGATCACGTGTCGTAGGCTGGGGTCTCCAGGGTCATCTGTTAGCTTTAGTTCAAAGGGCTTCTGCAGTCCATCATGGAACCGCTGTTCGCCTGTGACCATGGTCTCAGCGCCAATATCGTGTGGCCTGTTTTGTTCCCTAGATCTTGCTCTATCATGGGGGTGTTTCTTGAAGGAGGGTATTATCTTCAAAGGGTAAGTAGACTCAGGGGGACCCTGGATGTGGGTGCAGGAGTTGGGAAAGCAGCTTGCTGCCTCATTAGCTGCTACTGGCTCCGCAGACATGGTGTGTCGTTCAGGAAAGCTCTCCTCCATCTCCTGATCTGGTTTCATCTCATTTCTTCCTTGGTACTGCCTTCTCTCTTTGAACACCACAGCCTTGCCATCTGCCTCTGGAATCCTTGCAAAATCTAAATTTCTTTGCGGGTCTGTGTAGCCTCTCTCTTTCTCATCTCCTGCCCTTCTCCCCTTTTCCCCTCCCTTGGCCCGCTGGGCATCTTTATGCAACTCCTCCAGTAGTTCTCCCGTGGAAAGCCCTGGTAAGTTGTTGTATACCTCCATCACCTTCTCTTCTGAGAATCCACATTTGGCCGCTGCTTCTTTCAAAACACCCAGCACAAAGTCCTCCCCTGCTGGCCTGCTGCTCTCCTCCCACTGCACATTCAGTGGTGCATTAACGGTGGCTATCTGTGGGTTCTCCTCCATGCTTTCTTCTGCCACCTTGTCTTGCTCCTGCTGGACCAGGTCCAATATCTGAGAGACCTCTTTTGGGCCAGTTCTTGCCAGGATCCTCCTCACCACATCTTCATTGTACCCCATAGCTGTGAAGAAATTCAGCTGGAGGCCAATTTCCTCCCTGCTACCCACTGACAATGCCGGTCCCTCTTTCTCTCCCACTTCTTCTGGCATTTGGCCATTTGGTCCCTCCTCCCAAGCCAACCTCTCTTGATGGCCAGTGTCCCGGAGGGGAATGCAGAATAATGGATTGCGGGGCTCTGCTTCTATTGAAACTTTCCCTTCACCCATTCTCTCCTTACCAATCTGCCATCCTTTACTCTCTCCACTGACCCCTGGGCCAAAGTGTGTTGGATGGAAGGGTGAAATTCTGTGGAGCGATGAGGCACGTGGGGCTTGATCACTGGATTGCTCCATGTCACCCTCCATATGAATGAGCTTCTCAAAATTGTGGCAGCCCTTTCTGAGCCACTCTGCATCCCCAGCTGTGTGTCTGCTGATGCCCCTTTCTGGCTGTCTGTATTTATCTCTGTCCTCTGTTAGTGTATCCAGCCTAGACTCTCTCACCATATTTAGCAGGATCTCTTTCACAGCATCAGGCAGATCAAGAAGTTCAGGAGCGTAACGATTCTCCCAACGTTCAACCAAGGCCTTGAAGGCCTCTTTAATATGCTGGGACTCATCAGATGACCCAGACCCCACCTCATTGTACAGTCCCTTGCTGCTTTTGTACTTCTCCACCAGGTTGTAAATGAATGAATAGGCCTGGCCCACTGGTACTGTCAAGCCAGAAATAAGCAAGGATCCTGAAGATCCCACCTGGATAATAACAAGAGAGTGGAGAAAAGAAACAGCTAAATCCAGAATTTACATTATATTATTCTTGACCCACAGCCTTTCTTATTGCACATCTTTCTACCATTGTCTGACATCCACTTTCTTCACATCTACCTTACTCTTCTTAACTCTACCTTCAGGATCTCTATTCACCCCGATATCCCTGGTTTTCTCACCACCATGTGCGCTGAAGTATTTTTCATCAGGCAGTCCATGAAGAGCCCTCTGGCACCGGAAAACACACAGTGTAGTTCTTTTGGGTATGTCACTTCTTGCTGTACTTCCTGGGTTGTCAAACCTTTCACAAAAAGCTGAGAACGGGTAGAAAAAAAAACAAGAAGAATATAAAACTAGAGAACAGTCCCAGCACAAAATTTAACACAGTTGACTCTTCCATATCACAGGGGTTTTGGACATAGGCCCCCTGCGATCTGGAAAAATCTGTGCAAAATGTTTGGTCCCTTTGGCAGGCAAAGCGAAAAAAACAAGAAACACAAGACCATAAGATCACTGTGATATATCACGTGAGAAGCTTTCTTAAAAATGCTTGCTGTCCTCCAAACCAGCACTGTACATGTATTTTCTGCAGTTACGAGTTACTCAACTTTTTATGTGTCATCTGCAAAACTCTCAAAAACTCACAAAAAATTTCCATTTAATTTCTAATGCCAACCCTGTGATATATCGTAACCCGATGGGGAATGTTGTGATGCAGAAGGGTACTGATTTTCGGCGCTATTGTCAATATAAGAGTGTTAGAGTACAGTTAAGTTTTAAATGTAGATGACCAACTAAGCAAATGCAGGAAAGAAGAGCCAAAAATCTGTGCCAAGTGACTTGGACCAAATAAGCAAACCTCAAAAAAGTGGGCTGGGACACATTAGCAGGCTGAGCCAGGTCATAGGATGTAGGCAAGCAAAGCCAAGCAAGATGGCCAAATATGGTGGGCCAACAGGACCAAGGTTAACAAGAAATAACAAAAATGTGGCACTGGGTTTAAAAAAATCAATTTCCTGATTCGAATTGATCTTCATTTGCATAATCCAATATCAATTCATAAAATCCCAGCACTGATTTTTTAATATATGGACTGTAAAAAGCATGGCCTTTTCCCATGGATGTGTGAAGCTTTAACCCCGTTAGTCTCGCGTGACCAGCCTCATGCAACGAGATCAGGTGAAAAAAACCGATAAAAAACATGGTGAGAGCTGCTTCACTGAAGCTACCGTTAAGCCCAAAGGCAGATGTCTAGATGTATTTTGGATTTCAGAAATATAACAGTGAAGAGCTGGACATAAGGAAAGTCGTATGCAAAACACAGGTGAAATACTGTGGAAATACCATAAATCTCTGAAACCATTTAACAAGACATCATCCAGATGAGGAATTTTTAAAAACATCTGATCTTAAACTTAACATTAACATTTTTAATAATACACCAGGTTAGAAGGATCCTTATACAATTTACATTAGTCCTCTGAGAATCTCTTTCCTATCAAAGCAAAACTGGTATCATAACTGAAATATCCCTAATCAAATTGATATTGGAATAAATTAAATCAAATAGGAAATCTACTAATACGGCTAATACACATAAACAAACAAGTGAAGAAAGACTACAGTAAAGGAGAATACGAGTAGAGGACAGCAAAACCAGTAAGGCCAAGCATTCAAGACCATCAGTTCCATTCAAATTAAAAATGAGAAAATCAGAACACTTTGTTATATTCAAAAAGGTGTCTGGTGATGACAACTTATAACAGATAACTGAAAACTGTATCATTTAAGTTCTGGGTATTGATAGGCTTCAGTGGCCCCCAACCCCCGGGCCGCGGACCGGTACCGGGCCGTGGGTCATGTGGTACCGGTCCGCGGGCTGCACAGAAAAAAAAATAAAACTTCGGTCACGTGATAGTTACCGCTAAAAATAGTCTCCGTTTATTATTATATTTTAAAGGTACCCCATTATTGTATTTTTAAAATATCCCCATTTTTATACGTATCATTTATTCGTATAAATACGTATACGTATATTTATCTGCCACTCCTTAAAGGCCGGGCCGTGAAAATAGTTTCTGATATTAAACCGGTCCGTGACGAAATAAAGGTTGGGGACCACTGCTGTAGGGAAGTGTTCAGCTGTCCATGCTGAAACTGCCACCACTGTTTGTTTCTCTGTGTACCATTGGACCCAGTCTTGGGTAGCCCACTGAGTCCAGAGCGGATTGGATGCTGCTGGTTTTAAAGATCAACATGCTGGCCAGGGGCCACAGTGGCATCTCTATGGACACCATGCAGAAGATGATAGAGACCTTCAGTGGTATTGCCCAAGGCTGCTGAGCCCTTGTTGCCACCACCGTCGTCGCTGTGTGATGTGAGGCATGACCCAGATAGTTGTCTTTGCAGCATCCTGCCTCCCCTGTGTCCCAGAGAAGGGCACTGTGGGGGGCAGTGGAGATCTCTAAAATTGCCACTGATGTCAGTTATTTATGCTACATACAGTATATGTTATTGATAGACAAAACTATGCTTCATGAACCACTGGCTGTATTTTTTGACCCCACTAGATGGTGCTCGCTGTTCAAAAAAAGGGCCCAAAACGTTCCCTAAAAGAAACCAAGAGCGCCATCTAGTGGGGTCAAAAAATACAGCAAATGGTTCACGAAGCATAATTTTTTCCATCATTTCAATGTGTTGCAAAGGTATTTCTCTCTCAAAAACATCTTTTTACTAGGTGATGAAAGCCCATGGACTGACACCAATATCACTGAAACTGAAGGAGGTACTTGAATAAGAAAGCCCCTTCCCCAACAAGATCTGCTGGGATATGTAGTTTTTTGAGACGTGGAGGTGTGGTGGGTTAATAACAAAGATTGTTGGTTATTTTGGTGTGCAGGAATTGGCTCTGATTAACGGGACCCAGCTGATCACATCTCTTGGGGCAGAAGCTGTTGAGATAGCGCATGCCATCGCTAGGCAGGCTGACATCATTGCATCTCTCACAGTGGAGGTGCTACAGGAAACCAGCAAAGCCTTGAAACGTGGTGAGGGAGACCCCTTGTGTCAGATTCTGAAACTACAAAATAAGGTCACGTTAAAGTGTAAAGCAGTTCTTAAAATAGAGGTTAATAATAAGACATTCATTTATAAGTGTTAATCTGGTTTATGACTCTTCCTGTACTGATTTGTTAATACAGGAAAATTCAGCATTGCTGTTGGACTTTAGAAGATTCTAGTTCTCATTCAGCAATTTTAATGTGACAGCTATCTCAGTATTTAAAAGGAGTTTTGACTACTAATCTATACTTGGCATATATAGAAAAATCGATCTAAACCATTTGAAACTGCTTTGAATTAGGATCCAATATGAATCTGGTTTACAGTCAAGATTTTTCTCCAGTTTCAATTGAATTAAATTAGATGTGTGACTATGATTCCTTTGAAAAATCCAAGGGTGGTTCCCTGTTCACTCTCTCCAAGACGTCTACACTTGTTTTTTAGATATCTCGTGGATCAAATAGCTAATTCTTCAGTTTGGATTCTTCAGCAGTTCATAAGTGGGTTAATGGGGGGCATGAAAATCTGCCTGAGGTGGGCCAAGCCATGCCTGAAGTTGAATTACACATTTTTGAGGGTTGGACTCCTTAAGAATTCTTAGCTGTTCCCCTGCTTTCTCTAATGATAAGATAAATAATCCTTACATCCCTAAACTGATTATCCACTCTGACCAGCCCTGTGTGATTTGTTCTAGATGCATGGTTTTGCCAATGATACCATAGCATTCGTGAAGAGAATCATCTCCACAGAGATGAACAGCTCCACTGACAACCCGGTTAACTCCTCATTCTGTCCACAACATCTGGTATTAACTGGGCTGCTAGCTTTTTCTGCATGAACGGCCATTGACGTCCTCGTTTTTGACTCCTAATCCTCAAAGGTTACATTACACCTAGTCCGCATTACCGCTCCTACGTCACACCTTACTCTTTAACTTACAGCTGGTCTTTGTTGAATGAGGTGAGGTTATTTCTGGGGGGAATTTTCACGGAGAGTACCCAGCCAAGGTGAGAAATTTCTGGTGCTTGTTTCAAATAATCAAAAATGCCCATGTTTTGGTGCACATGGTTGGGTGATTGAGGATGTGTGAAGGTGCTTTTTCAAATTCCACAAATGGCACTTATTTAATATCATTCCGCAAGATACATACCCAAAATTTCTCCAGTAAAATACCTTAGTATTATGAATGGATGAAAGTGAGGTGAAAAAGTGTCTAATAAGTGACCAAATGCTGCATATTGTATCAATGGTTCTCAACCTTTTTTACACCACAACCTAATTTTCCACTATGCCAGCTCAGTCACGACCCTATAGGCTTCGGGGTGGTCCGTGTTACTGCCTGTACTCTGGGTTAGTTTACGTTGGCAAATCACGTCTCTGGCTGGCTGTCAACTTGCACCTGTACGCTCACCCTGTGCTGACCTGGCCCCCCGCAGTGTCGGAGAGCAAGGCGCTGTGCCACCCAGTCTGGGGGGGCTTGAACTTTATCCCAGACAGCATGGGGCACAAAGCTGGTATTATACACTATTATAAAAATATATTTTGGTCAGCACCATTCAAAACCCCATGTCTGCTGCTAATAGTTCTGGCCATTGCGTTGCTCACTGCCTGCTAGGGCCTGGAGCTCAGCAGACCCAAGAAGACCACTGGCCCCCTGGAGCATGTCTACCAGTTGATTCGCTCCATTGTCAGGTGACACTCAGTATAAATATTAGGCTTCCAGGGAGACTAAACATGCCATATTTAACATTTTTAAGCCTTAATTTTAGTTTTAAATCTTAGCTATTGTGAAACAATTTTCAATACAGAACTGACTGAACAAGATGTTCATTGTCAACCAGTGCTTTTTTAAACTAACGAGAACCAGTGAAGTGGCCAATGGGAACTGCCTGCATAAGGTATTTCCGACCCACGTGACTTTGTTATCCAACCTCATCGACTTCCGTTATCTCTTTCTTTCCCATAATTCTCTGGGGTTTTGTAGTTCATTGACGTGGAACGGTAACTGTTGATAACTGAGAAGAGCTGGGATTTGTAACAGGTAAGTCAGACGTGAGTTTATAACATAGTTTAACGTCCGTGTATTTGTATTTAACGCCTAATGTTGTTTTTACTTTCGTGCGGGTATCGTCTTGCATTTCTGTAGCACTGTCAGGACGGTTTCGTTTTTAAATAGCCAGGTTAGGTTATCAGTGCAGTTAGCGAATGTGTAAAAGCTGTAATGAAAGCGCCATTTTTAAATCTAGAACTTACTGAGGGAAACAACACTTTAAAAGAATGATATTTGCACATCATGTAGATATTTTATAGACGTTTTCGGTCGTATCGTCTGCAGCGTCCCTTTCACGATTTAGCTTTCCGGGAACATTAAGCCGTTAAATTCGTTTAACAACGTAGTTATGTGGTTAACGGTTTAATCTGCTCTTTACAACTTTATGATTAACTTATTTGGACCGGATGAATTGCTTTGAAAATACCTAAATATGGATATAAAAGGCTGTTGTTCGTTGTGGATAGCGCATTTCAGTTGCCCGGACAACAGTGCTGTGAAACAGAGGACTGGCTCTAAGCCCCCTAGCTTAATAGGTTTGTTTTTGGTTTATTTCCGTCATTAAAGCTAAAAAAAAAAAACGGGAAAAGATACAGTTCCTTCGTCACGTTTTTCGGTATGTGAAATATTATTAAAGCTACTTCAGTGCTGGTAATTGACAGAATATTCAGTAGGACAACTGATTGCTTATAATCAAATGCAGCCCTCTCTCCCCCCCACTCACCAGCGTCAAGTGGGCGCAAATCACTGGGGACATGGCAAGCAGCCGCACTGGATGTCAGCTCGTCATGACCTTCTTCTTGTTTGTTACATCAGTATCACTGTTAAAATTTAATCGATATTTGAAGCTATTTACATATTGGGTTTTCTGCTACTGGCAGTTACTGCCTTTTGAAGTTACAACCATGCTGTGTTTTATTTTTTAACATTTGGTGCATCGCTGCACCAAATCCCCTAGCTAAATATTGTTGGCAGGTCATTTTTACTGAGACGTTTTTATCCCAAGAGCTTTTGTTGTTTTAATCACCCAAGGTCAAATTGTTTTGAAGATTCCTCATTCTGCAGCTTGGTGTTTTGCATCAGATGTGTTGAGCCTTTTGGGAGGAGTCCTCTTCGGGGGAAACCTCAGGGCAACCATGAATCCTGCTGACCTGGCAACGTCTGCACCCCTGTTCCGGAGCCTTGAGCTTGGGGCCGGCAAGCCTGGATCCCTCCCAGGGGTCATGTCCCTGGCAGGGGTCGAAACAGAGCTTCAGAAGATGCTCATCGATGAGAGGATGAGGTGTGAACACCACAAGACCAACTATCAGACCCTGAAGGTGGAGCACAGCAGGTACTGCAGCTGCTGTGTCGTGGTCGGACGTCTGGCTCTCCACTTCCACGGCCTCCTTTAGTTGGTTCTCCACCTCTTCTCGTGCACTGCCAGGTCTCCTGTGCATTTATTGGGCATCGCCTCTTAACATTCATAGTCCAAGAAATGTCAGTATGCTTTCTATTCTATGGCTGTTCTCTTAACTGAATGCCAAAAAATCTCTAAGAGAAATACCATGCTTTAAATTTCTTCTTTGTCCTTTAACACATCTGTTCAGTAAGAGAATTTGTTTCACCTGTGATACTTTTACGATGCTGTTCTTGTGGTCGCAAATCAGCAGACACTAACAGTATTAAGCCCTGTAGTCTATGAATATGGATTGATTTGTCATTGTGAGTGCGTGTCTGTTACCCTCAAATGTGTGGCTATGTGATACGTGCGCCCCCTGTAGGCTGCAGGATGAATTTACCCGGGGACAGAGTGAGCTAAAGCGTCTGCTCTCCGAGAAGCAGAACTCCCAGGAGCAGATGCAGATCTTGCTAGCTGAGCTGCGGGGGGGGCTGCTGGACAAAACCAGGGAGCTAGAGGAGCTCAAGCTGCAGGTAAAGATGCCCCCCCACAATCCCCAATTTCGACTTCATGCTCTTTTATTGTCAGAACAGCAGGTGGCGCTGTAAATAACTGGAATAATGACTGGGAGCTTCTAGACTTAAGCCCCAGAAGGAGCCTTCCTGTTGGGTTAGGAATACTCGATCAAAGTACATGGTGGCTCATTGGGTAGCATTACCACCTCATACCTCCTGGCTTGAGGCTTCGAATTCTGTCATATTATTAATAATAATAATAATAATAATAATAATAATGCATTTTATTTGTGGGCGCCTTTCTAAAACCCAAGGTCACCTTACATAATCCATATCGCTCGATTCCTTCTGCATCTCAAAGACTTGCAGTTATATTACAGCTGGGTATTGGCACAGTTACCCCAATTTCGATTCACAACCTAATGATTTGATTCCGATTCAGTTTCAGTTTGATAGGAATGAGATATGAAATGGAGAAAGCTCTAAACGGAACAAAACTTTACAAATGCAGACTCAGCAGAGACAAATTGTGAAAAGCACTAATGAAAAGGTCAAAGGCTTGAACCAATATCTTATTTCAGGAACATATGGGGTGTAGTTCCTTAAAAACATAACCACTCTGTCCATTTCAAAACACAAAAAATGACCTCTGGAGGGATCCTGCATCGAGAGCTTTTTGAGAGTCCAGAGACACCTGCAGCTTCGCTCTGAAGCAGTTTGCTGCTTAGTAATGTTTCTCTCAGAGCTGCCCTGTTTAAAGCATTTATTTTTGTCTGGCTGAAACTTTCCTCAGCTTGACTTTATCTGAAATTGTTTGTGCTTTGAATCACACAAAAAAATCTTCAGTTCTATGTTCTCTCCCCAGTATTGTGAAATGTCACTCGTCATGCCTTTTGCAAGCCATTACACTGTTTCACACTTTTCTGCTCCAGAAAGGTCGTCTTCCCCATGCTGCATGTGAACTGTGGCTTGCTTAATAATGTGGGATACTCTCTTTAAGTAAATTTCCCTTCAATGAAGACCTGACAAACATTCACAAACCTCTCTGGACTAGACATCAATTATTTAAAATGACACAAAAAATAAAATGGGCAAGTTCACAAAAGCTGTGATTTACAAACTAAAAATTAAATGCTTATTTTGATTAAATCCTTCTGATGTGTCATTTGCATAATAGCGTAGGTAATGTTAGGTGTCTGCTGACAGCAGGGTAAGAGTAATGTTATCTATGGGTGGCATGTGAGGTGAAGTGATTCCGTTGCCTGACCAGCAGAGGGCAAATATTTCAATCGACAGTTCAGACATTTAAGTGGCACCACAGTCTGCATTGCAATATGGTTTAGTACAACCCTATGCTTAACCATTGTGGAAATGAACCTAGAAAACTGGAAAAAATGCATATTAACCTGAAGGACCTGTAAATTTTATGGTTCCAAAAAGGCTTTGTGGCAGTTCTGTATTTGACGTTTCTGGTTTTGTGGTACTGACAGGTCCTGAGCCCCCAGAAATTGGAGCTTTTGCGATCTCAGATACAGCAGGAGCTAGAAGCACCGGTCAGAGACCGCTTCACCCAACTGGAGGAGGTGTGTCCTTACACTGCACTCCGCATGTCATAACTAACTCTGTACAGCAGGGGACACTGAAGTTTAGACTGGAGTTCTGGAGAGTTTTAGTGACGTAGGTAACCAATAGGCCCACTGTTTGGAACAGGATCCCTCTCCACTACAGTAAGCCCCATCTTCAGGTTCTTCATTCCCTGTCTTGTCTCAGCCCTGTTGGGTCACTCCCACCACAATGCATGTCCCCCTCTTCGTAGGAAGCAGAGAGGTATAGGTCAGAGTATAACAGAGTGCGGTATGACTACACCTTCCTGAAGTCCGAGTTCGATCATCTGAAGGAGGAGCACGCCCGCGAGCTGGACGATATGAGACTCCGCCTGGATGCTGAGGTTGGTCTTACTGGGGTTTCCCTCAACCTCAGACTCCACCTGCTGCCTTGTTTGATTCATGACAACCGGGTCCGGCTGTATGTGGTGACCTCAGGTAAGCCGGTTGGAGAGGGACAAGGAAGACCTGAGTGCCAGGCTCCTGAGCTCGGACCCCGAGCGGGACGGCAAGCGGGTTGAGGCACTGCTGCGCGAAAAGGCCCAGCTACACCTGCGGCTGAAGGGCCTGGAGGCGGAGGTGGCCCAGCTGCGGGCCGAGAGGGACAACTCTGGCATGCAGGCCAAGAACGTGCAGAGAGTCCAGCTGCGGCAGCTGGCCGAGTCCCAGGCTGCGATCAAGGCCTTGGAGGTACGGGCAGTTAAAATAGAACGGCGTGAGTTTCTATAAGTGTCATGCATAAGTTGTGAAAGAGTCCTGAGGATTACGATTAAAATCCACATGTTCCAGGCGTGAACCTGTTGGAAAATGTGCCCCCCCCCTTCCCTCTCCAGGCTGAGAAGCAGTCCCTGCGCATGCAGCAGGACAGACTGGATGGCGAGCTGCAGCTGAGCCAGGAGCAGAGCGCGCTGCTCACCGCACGCCTGCACAAAGCGGAGAGGGAGGTCAGCGCGCTGACCAGCCAGGTGGGTCTAAGGTCAGCGGCCACGCGGCCAATCAGAACTCACGCAGGAAGTTGTTTCTTTTTTAGGGTTAGATGTTTCTCAGTGGCTGGGATTGCATGGTGACGTGTGTCCAAATCGAGAGAAGGCAGCTCTATCTGCCCTTCCTCCCTTTCCTGGGGGGTTTAAGTGTGGGACAGACCGGCTGTGGCATGGGCTCCGCGGATGCAGGGGGTGTTGATTTTCTTTTTCGTGCCTTTGTTAATGGGTTTGAGCAGGCTTACTGCCTGAGTTAGACACTGCTAAAGTACGTCATCCAGAGATTTTTGTGGCGTCTATTTTTCATGTATGTGGTAAGCAGTTCTTAGCAAAAATAATCAGTTAACAGATCCGTTGATAGTCAGACTGACATCATATCAGCAACATTACATAACTCATACCTTTCACTGTAGTTTCAATGTATAGCCGATGCAGCATAGACATACCACAGAGGCCAATCTGTTCTGATGCGGTTGACATTAGTACCCAAGTCCGATACAGCAATTTGCATTTGTATTTGTGTTGGAGAGAAGCACTACGAAAACTACAACGCGATAGTGTTAACATGAAACACTACTTGCACGCAAAACAGCCATCCAAGTGAACGACAGTGATGTCTGGTTTGTGAATACATTGTTCCTTTGAACCGATTCTTTTTAGTGAATCGGTCAAACCAGTTTTCAAATCTAAAAGAATCAAACTTTTTGTACTCCCATGCATTGCATGGGTAAAGTCTCACATTGAAAAATCTACAAATATCTGGCAAATTATCAATAATAAACTAGCTGTCTTTTTATATATTATAACATTATTGTTCACTCATTGCTGTTTTATTTTTAATTTCATTGTTGCTGTGCATGCCTTACAAAGTTTGGGAGTTGCATTCCCTAACTATTTTTCCTCATGGGATACGTGTATCTTAGTATGCAATTTTAGTGAGCGCGATGTTTTTCAGCAACACATTAGTCGTAGTAAATGTAGAAAGATTGGCCTTGCAGCGGCAGTGCCAGAACAGCAACAGCGCGCTGGTGCACGACGGACACCACGCAGCCAGCCTGTCCTGGGCATTAGACTTCAGCTAGCGGTGCACAGCGTCACACCTCAGTGCAGGCCGCTGTTCACGTTTCCATGCAGCTTGCTCACAGACAAAGCAGTGGCCTGCTTTCAGATGATCCGTAGCGTCAGCTGTATTGGTTCCTTTTGTGCCCACGCTAGACTTACCCAGGTCATGCTGCAGGAAAGTGAACCACACATAACATGATCAGATGATTGATAAGGTTGATATCTGAAAGCAAGAGTTTAGCAAGAGTTTACATCTGATTCAAACTGTTGCCGCTCATTTACAAACTTAAAATAAGTATTAACTGATGGTTATGAAGTTTGGGGGTTAGATAGAGGCAGGTGTGGGGCTCCCAGGCTAGTGTGACCAATGGGGGCGCGTGGCTTGAGCGACATTTTGGCCCGTCTGTCAGCTGGAGGAGATGAGACACTCCCACAAGCTGGAGGTGGCGAACGTCAGGCTGGAGTGTGTGCGGGCCAGGGGTGAACTGGAGGCGGAGAGAGACGCCCTGCAAAGCAAGGTGGAAGGTAACCACACGTACGGTCCCCCGACCCATTTACGTTCCAGACTCCAACATCAAAGCCGTACATGAGCGTCTAATTCATTTGTGCTCCCATTGACGTATTTACATTGTTTTTATCCTCTCAATATTAATGTGACTTTGCTATAGGATAGTGTTTCCCAACCCGGTCCTTGGGGACCCACAGACGGTCCATGTTTTTGCTCCCTCCCAGCTTCCTGCCAGACAGTCCACATTTACCGGGAGCTGGGAGGGAGCAAAAACATGGACCGTCTGTGCATCCCCAAGGACTGGGTTGGGAAACACTGCTATAGGAGCTTTAAGAAATAGTTCATTCTTTGTGTATGATCTCCCAGTTCCACTTCGTTTTCATTTGATTGTCCCCTGATCTCCCAGGACTGCAGTCTGACATTGATGACCTAAAGGAGGCTCTGGAGCGGAATAAGGAGCACCTGGCAGAGAAGGAGAGAGAGATGATCCGTAAGGTTCAGGCGGCACGAGAGCAGGAGCTCCACAACATGGCAGCGGTCCAGGAGGAGAAGTGAGGCTGGCCGCTCTCTTGGCTTCTGGCAAAGTGGAAGTTGGCTGATTTTTAAATTTTTTTTTGGATGAGCTTTGGTCATCATTGTTTCGTGACGTGTGTGTGTGGGTGTGTGTGTTCCTTAGGTTAGAGCTGGAGAATCGCATGACGGATCTGGAGCAGCAGAGGACACTGCAGGAGGCCGCGGAGATTTCCCAGAAGGAGCAGTGGGAGGAACGGTTCCGGGCGGCCCAGTTGGGCGAGGAAACGGCTCGCAAGGAGGCATCGTCCCTGAAGTATGAAGGCCTGCCGTCTGCAGCCGGTCCGAGTTTTTGTGATTGGCAGCCCTGTGACACGAGTCCTCCTCTTCCTCCCCTTCTCAGGATCAGGATACAGCAGCAGGTGCGTCAGCTGGAGGAGCTGGAGAAGGAGAAAACAGAGAATGGAGACCTGCGAAAGGTGGGGGGCAGTGGCAGGTTCATGGATCGGACACTGACACGCACACATGGGGGGGTGTATAGTGTAGGAACCAAAAGAGGCTTTGAAAGTTGTTGTGGTCAGGATTGGCATGTGCTGCGAGTCCAGTTTCTCACTTCCCATTTCCCTGGGTTTACCCAGAGAGCACCAGCAGAGCTCGATCACTTTTATAAAGCTGGTGTCACACGCAGGACGCAGTTCAGACATCGCGCGTGAACTCATGTCTCACTTCTGCCAGCCCTTTGTTTAAATCTGGTGTTGTGGGCAGCGGTGAATTTGCCGCGTCTGCCTTGTTTTGTGTCCTGGTGGTTTTTAGTGGATCTCCCCTGCCCCCCCCCCCCCCCGTCTCACCAGCAAAACCAAGAACTGACGGTACGGCTGAGTTCCCTGTCGCATTCGGAGAGCGAGCTGCTGGAGGCCAACCGGAGGCAGCGTGAGGCGCTGGACAGGCTGAGGGAGGAACAGCGCAGCGCCCGCTGCCAGGCCGAAAGGGCCCAGTTAGAGGCGGAGAGGTATGTAGCGTGATGCAACATGTCTGTGGCGTGGCACATGTGCCAGTGGGGGGGGGGTGAGCGGTTCCACACGTTTTCAGAGAGGGTTTATGAAACCAAACCATTGCTGCGCCTTAATCACAGTGGATGGGTATTATTGAGGTGCTGGCGCAGTAGCACAGGAAGTTGTGCAAGACTGAAAACTCTGCAGCCCCACCTCTCTGCAGCTTCCTGGTGGCAAACGAAAGTTTGTTTGTTTATTCTTAAAGCTTCGATCGGTACTAAAGCGCAAGTACAAGCGTCTCTCAAACTGCAGTAATTAGGGAATAGTAAAGTTTGATATCTCAGTTCCTTAGATCTTCCAGTCCCCAGTTTGGCGGCGTCCACATGCCATGACCTGTATCCCCACCCCCCCCACAGGGTGCTGGAGGAGCGACGGGTGGAATGGCTGCAGGAGAAGCACCACCTGCAGGAGCGTGAAGCGCAACTAGAAATGAAGGGCAGCCAGGCTCGGGAGAAGCTGCAGAGAGCAGCACTGGCCCAAAAGAAGGTACCAACTCTGAAGCTGTGAACTGGGCTGCTAATCTGGATTTTTCTCTGTGTCACCACTAGGGGAGCCCTAGTTGTTATGCCTGTACAGTGTTAGATTGCCCCTGTGACATACCCACCCCACTCTAGCTACTGCTGCCGCTAATTTAAGCGTATGAAATCTGATACCTCAAGCTGTTTGGCTCCAAGCCCATTTCCTTAACCACGCCTCTGTGTCCTGTGATCAGTTCCCGTTACTGTGCCCCCGGATGCCTCAGGATGTCTCTCTGTGGCACGTGCCCGTTTGCCTGTTTCAGAGGAAGACCATGAGCGAGCTCAAGGAGAAGAAGCTTCAGGACAAGATTCAGTTACTGGAGGCCAAGATAGAGCAGATGGAGATTGAGAGAAGCACAGAGAATAAGTAATGACCTTCAAGGGTGTGTCGACATGCAGCTGAATGTTTCCCTTTTCTGGGATTTCCTGCTCTGGGCAGGTTGAGCTGGGGCCTGTTTCACAAAGCAGGGTTACTTGCTTAGCCAGGTAACTTGCCAGATTTAAGGTAGTCTGGGCTAAATA
>JAODJU010000014.1:14874255-14931152 GCA_026776725.1 Gnathonemus echidnorhynchus | reverse complement strand
ACTTATGGTTATGGTTAGGGCAGGGTAGGGGTTAAGGTTGTCATAGTTAGCATTAGCATTTTTCCCATTGAAATGAACGAGCGGTCCCCATAAGGATATGTTTACCCTACATGTGTGTGCATGTGCGTGTGTGTGTTTATGTGTGTGGGGTCACTAACCCCCCTTTGGTGCCTAGGCCAATGTGTACCTCTTGTACCAGGCTAGGCCCTGGTCTCAGGCCACCTGGAATTTAAGCTCTGTGCTATGTGCATGTGTGATCCTACATACTTTTAATAACACCAGTGACTGTCACAGTAATAGCAAACTGATTGACAAAATAAAACTCTAAACTGACAACTGCCTAGCTGAAACACAGGTCAACTAGCTATGAGCTGAGAAACTAAAACAACTGACAAACAAATGTATAGCAACAAACAATTCAATGATTGATATGTGTTACAGTACAGGCAGTCCCTGGTGTAGGAATGTCCAACATATGGACAACTCATATTTACGATTAGACTGCCATGGAGGTTATATTTAATATTCTGGGTTAAATACAATGGCTCATAGTAATGAATGCTACTATGTGATGCTCATGAAAACATTGTGCGGCTTCAATGGTTCGCTGGCTCAAGGTACAGTACTGTATTTAATTTCTTTATTACTGTATAATTATTTTTATTATGTACTGCATGTACATAATAACTACCATGTACATATTATTATGTACAAATTCAACTTAAAGACAGACTTAGAAAATGGAACTCATTTGTAACCGGGGGCTGCCTGTACAGTTTTCATACTGATAGTCAGATCAGCTCTCTGCATGTCTTTGTTTACATACTGTTTGTCTTTATTGCAGCTATGCTATACTTCTCTGTTCCATCCTCAAAGGAGGGCAGCCCTATCCCAGTAAGTGAACAACTCAACATCACATACTGAGAAACATACATGTAAAGACATGCTCCACGTCCATAAATACTTATCCCCTCCATTCGTTGCCATAGTGATAGTTTATCCATCCCCTGTTGCGTGTAGCTCTCCATGAGAGATACATAGAGGTGAGAGCAAGGGGTCACTAATCAGTCTGTAGGTTCCTAGATTTGAACCTTTGATCATCCAGTCACAGACACAGAATTCCAACCTTCTGAGCCACGCATCACCCCATTGTTCTCTCTCCAATTAATTGTTTTCTCTCTTGGCCTCCAGATCTACCCTATATGTCCTCCTTGCTGAAGTTTCGTATTCCTCAGGGAGATCGGCCTAATCTGGATGAACTGGCTTTAGGAGAAGCAGAGGGGTTGCAGGAACTAATCGACCTTATACGGAAATGCTGGGCTAAAGACCCTCTGGAAAGGCCTTCATTCTCCGGTAAGGGATTGCAGGTATCACTTCCATACCGTTAATTTGTCAGTCTAGCAAACATTCAGTTGTTGTATCAGGAATTTTTAGCATCTTCATTTTGTCTGTGAATGGAATTGTGTTCTGTTTTGGACAGACTGCATGCACAAAGCTGAGGGATTGCTGGAGCCGCTTAAATGTGAAATCGACAATGATGTCCACAAGGTTCTGAAGTCACTGGTACGTGCTATTGCCTCACTGTTTGTGATCACAAATATTTACTGAAGGGGACCCTCAACCACCCCTCCCCCACCCCCCTGGCTGGCAAAAAGTCAGTAACACTCCCTTGTTCGAGCACCTGCTCTTCAAAACGTTTTTGTTCTACACCGTTGGATGATTCACTTGTATTTTCCATTTTTCTGTGCTGCATTGATGTTAGACATTTTCAACATTGTCCAAAGATAGAAAGAGTATCAATTGATTTGTATCTGTGTTTTTGACTTTTTTCTAGGACTCAGAAGAAACTCAAATTGAGAAGCAAATGGGTACCTTGAACCTCTCAGCCTCTCTGCAGTCGCATAATGGTACAGCTTTTAGATTGTCCTTTTATTGTTTTTGTATTACTGTTCATTAACACGCTTTCTGTGTTTTTTCTGATGGTTCTAATGGTTATTGATAGCCTTGAGGTTGGGTTTTAAAGTGGGATATGAAAGGTATGCCATTGACAGCCTTGAGCTACAAAAGATTTTTGGTGGTGTATTTCTGTCATTGAGGTTCATCCTCAGTTAGGTTGCATGTTCTTGGATGAGAATAGCTGAGGAGGGTGAATTCCCCTCTGGAGACTGCGGTTGTGATCTGCTGTGGATATCAAAGGCAGGTGGTTTGAGTGGATTTAATTATATGCCCACTGAGGTGTTAGTAAAACGGTGAGAAATGAGAAATATGATGGTTAATATGTTTGCAAGGACACTCTCAGCAATGTAGTTATGTGGGGTGAGTAGTAAGGGCACTTGGGTGATGATCTTCCAAGTGGGATTTTATTGGATGCATGAAGGCAGTGGAGTGCTGAGTGTCAGTTGAAGGCCCCCTGGTGGTTAAAACTTTTACCGTTTTCCTTTACAGAGAACCCAAACACCCTGAAACCCATTAAGAGTGACCCGGGTCCTATGCAGGTAACTGCTGGTCCATGTTGTGTTGTTGCTGATATAGAAGCTGGTGGCCATCAATTACATAACTTTCAATTTTTTTCCAGGATTTGGCTGGCAATTCTGCCAACCGGTGTGGTGACAAAGGTAAAAGCCCTTTCAACTGATAGTACGGGTGACACACATTTTTTAGGTGGTTAAAACCTTTACCGTTTTTACTGTTTTCCTTTACAGAGAACCCAAACACCCTGAAACCCATTAAGAGTGACCCGGGTTCTATGCAGGTAACTGCTGGTCCACGTTGTGTTGTTGCTGATATAAAAGCTGGTGGCCATAATCACATATTAACTTTCAATTTTTTTCCAGGATTTGCCTGGCAGGTCTGCCAACCGGCGTGGTAACAAAGGTAAAAGCCCTTTCAATTGATAGTACGGGTGACACACATAAAAGGGGCATGTTTAGGTATATAGATAAATTGACACTTATGTACTTATGTGCTCCACCATGTAGCATGTAATTGTATTGAGACTATGGAGGGAAACTAGAGAAGGGGTTAATCACACAGTGTGATTTATTTACACTGATCCAATCAGTGTCCTTTATGTCTTCCTAGGCACTCCAGCCCTTCTGGTACCACCACGACTGTCAACTAGACAAATCAGCATCACAGCTTCCAATGTTTCTGGGATACAGATTGGTAATAACAATACCATGGTCATCCAGAGATCCAGCCGTCACAGACACAGAACAGCACCCTCCTAGTCTCTGCATCCAGAGGTCCAGAAACTGTGGTCCCCTGCCCTGGAACAGGGGAGGCCTTTACTGTTCTCATGGCTACTCAGTTACTTTTGCAAAACTTCCACATTGGTCCAGTGCTGACTGTAAGCTGTACCTGTATTAGGAGAACCAGAACATATCTGCATAAGTTCTTGAAATGACCTGCAGCCTTGGTGCTAGTGAAAGGAGCAGAAATTAATGACATTTTTAGACAAAAACTTAACAATTAGCTTTTTAGTTGTTTTTTATGATTGTCAGAATAAAATAACAGGTATCATTAATTCCCATGGTTTGCTGTGTCTGTCTGTTTGTTAACTTTCTGTTACACAAACACGCTCAAACAGTATGAGTTTGTTAGTAAAGCACAGTTGCACACCCTCAGGCTGAATAGGTTATGCTGCCCTTTGAAGTCGTATTTAATAGCAAAGACATAACCAAAAATAAGGATGACATCCACTTTTCCGCTGCCCAACCAAGCTGGCAAGCAAAAGGGTTGTCATGAAACTCCATCGCACTTCACAATACAAACACACATTGTCTCCGTGCTTAAATTGTCAAAGACACCAATGAAATATAATTGAAACAAGTCGTGGTGAAGTATACCAGAGCCCGTTTACACCATGCAAACATTAGAACACTGTGTTATCCGCAATAAATTCTGCAGCCGAAGAAAACAATTTGAACTGAGTATCGTTCCTGTTTGCCTCTCATCGCTGCTTCCGCTGTCGGCCCACGGGACCGGTTCCAGGAGCGGTGAGAACAAGCGGCAGGTCTCCCGGTGTGGAGCAAAGCGGCGCAGCTAATCGCTTGTGGCAGGGCAGCGGGGTCCGGGTCTGTCTGCCAGAACCGCCATCTGTGAGCGGATCCCACAGCCAGGCAGGACAGCAGGACCACCGTGAGCTTCTGTGGCTCCTTGCCCCGAAGGACTATTCTTGCGTGCGCAGGGTCAGGGTCAGGGAGGGGGCCTCTTTTCCTGTCTGCTTGTGTGTGTCGTGAGGGAAATGGAACGCCGCATTGCCGCGCATAGAACAGCTCTGTCAAAGCACGCGTGCACCTACCGCAGAGCTGGCGGCGGAACGTAGCATGGCGACGGAACACACGAGGTTCTCTCCTTTATTGGCATTCTGTGTTCTGAGTCAAATGGCAGATGATTCAGAAACACACAGAGATACACAAGGTCACACGACACACGATGTCGGCAGGCAGGAGCGTACACCACATGGAATTTCCACGTTATTCTGAGTCCTTTCTGAGCAGAGGTACTGCTCTGGAATCTGTACCTGGTTATGCAAAATGATGGAAAGAACAGTGAAATATGCAAGGTTTTCTACTTTAATTCTTATAATACATTTGTTACATAAGACTACAGAGGCCCCATCACCGCGAATGATCCCGGTATGAGGTTGGTATCCATAGCGTATGCAGTACAGACAGAACCACAGAGTCAATGGAGACGTAGAGACGTAAATCGGAACTTTTGAAAAGATCACTTCCTTCTCAATATAACCCCAGGATACGTGTGGTTGCAGTCACTACAGGAAGGATGCTTTTCTGTGTAAGTACATTATACTGTAAGTACAGTATAAACCCAGATTAATAATTATTTTAATACTGTATTATCCAGATTCTGATATGACCTTTTGTTAAGTTTTTTCAGTTTATAAATTTTCATGTCTCGAAACATGTCATCTAACACTGCAGTGCGAGCCAAGCAAATTTTATCAATGTATCAGTCATGGATGGAAATGTTTCCAAACACTGAAAGATTGTATGTTTACCTGTGTTAATTGATACTTTCCCTCACGAAAAAGTTGACCCGCGTATTCCATCCACGGACAGCAACCATAACGATTCAGGTTTAAACCCTGAACTATGTGGAACAGCAGGAGTTGAAATGCTGGTGAATTTGCTTGATAAGCACTCTGTGGGATAAATACCGTCAAACACATAGAAATGGTCGGAACAAAAAAAAAATGCAAGAAAAAAACTTCAGAACTTAGAGTTTAAATCACATACACACCCACAACCCACACAGAGACACGCCCGAACATGCACACTTGCATACATGCAAATAATTAGCCAATAAGGTGTTTTCTTCCTCCTCCTTCTCTGTCTCAGTCTATTCGCTGTGCTTCATGTTCCTCTTCTTGAACACTGTTCATGTAGTCAACGAAAATCTTCTTGCCACTTCATTTTGCATGCTTCTCGTCTCTTGTCTGCCGACGCATTTCTCTCCCCGTGTCGTTCCCTCCTTCCGTCCGTCTCCCTTCTCCTCCCATCTCTCGCCTCTCTAAAGAGGGAAGACCAAGAAGCCCGAGAAGGTGGAATACTTCCATCCGCCCATCAGGTTGCCCCTCTCCAGCTTTAAGTAAGCCTTGTCCCCTCTCTCCATGATGACCAGCCCAGCATTCGTTGCTGCTTCCCGAGTCACGTCTTGGTCACCGGCGAAGGCCGAGATCACAGGCCAGCCGTTCAGTACCAGGCTGACCTGAAGGGGGACAGAAAAAGGTCGACATGGTTCATCAGTTAATTGGTCGTCTTTATGTGCATTTACATTACATTTATTTAGCAGATGCTACCATAGAGATAGCAGGGTTAGTTCCTGGGCTAATGGCCTTACTCAAGGGCCCGACGGTGAAGTCGCTCTTGCTGACCATAGGATTTTAACCGATGACCTTCCGTTCGCATGAGGCACCGAGCCCAAACCCACAAAGCCTCATACTGGCCTGTGTGTAGCCCTCCACGCATCTGTCTTATCGCACCTGTATTGTCTGTCTGTTGTACACTTTGACCACGTGGAAGCTGAAGCTGTACACGCCTTTCCTTGGGGCCACAAAGATGCTGCGTGCGGGGTCAAAGTGGCCACCAACGTTCACCAGGATCTGAGCGTGGGAGACAGTCGTCAATAGTGGATCACAATAATTTATGTCAATCTAAAAAAAAAAACCCTTTTTGTCAGCGTCTGGAAGCTGTCCAGAGTACACATCCTGGATTGGATGCCAAGGCATTGCAGGACACTTGCACATATGGTCATATAAATACTCATACAGTAAAAACAATTTAAACTCATCAGTTGACCTTTAATTTTTCAGTGTGAAATTGTAATATTTGGAGCAACCCCACATCTACATGGGGAGACAAAGCTGGTGTGATTTATGTCTGCAACCATAAAGGGAAGTGAGGTGACAGCACAGTCCAGTCTGAAACTGTACTGCCTGAAATATAGTGTCATTTGTTATCATCCCCAGGCATAGTTGGTCACGCACCTGATCAAAGTAGATGGTCATGGTGCGGTTGCTCATCTCAGACGGCTCGTGGTTGGTGTTGCGGATAGCTGAGAAGGCCACGCGGCCAGTCCCGGAGCGCACAGACATGCCCAGTGCATTTCCACCTGCCGGCTCTGTGGAGGGCGTGGAGTCGCACACTACCAGGCACTTCCCCTCCAGGACGATGGGCTCTGTGTCATTCTGTCCCCAGACTCCAGTGGGAACCCCAAGTGTTATGAGCATGAGGAGGACCTGGATGCAATGTCCCGCTTGCAAAGGAATGCAGATCATTCTGCTGACTGGACTTTGTCGTGTCCTTCTGGGATTTTTATGTTTATTTCTCAGAAGTGATTTATTTACCTAAATAGCCACAGTTAATGTCTAACCTTTAAACTCGACTGCAGATTTGCATAAATGACCATTAATATGAATCACATGTAAAACAAACTATGTCATCTTCATTGCTTATATTGACTGTAAATCCAGACGTCCACAGTATTTCTGCTGGTTCTCAGCGACTCTCAGTGAAGGTCCTTCAGGGTCTCTGCTAGTATTATGCCCCTTCTGACGAGTCTCAGAGCCTTACAGTGGTGCCAGAGATTGTAGCAAAGTCCATTGTCAAGAGAATGTCGTGACAGAAAAGAAAAATAAACTGGTCACTTTTAAGTACTGGGCTTTTATCTTGTGAAGTCGCAGAATCAAAACAACCTGGGTCACCCAAAAACTTCCATCATGCTCCCTGATTGATGGTGTATCTCAAAGAGGAACAACTTAGAGTGAGATTCTTCTGCAAAACATCCACAAAGACATAGGGGAGAAAAAGATTGAGTGTTAGATTTCACACAATGTGAACAGGACATAATTTATGGTTGCAGGCAGGGTGCCAATGCCAAGCAGATGTTTAGGACAAGAAATGAAACAGCATTTGAAACAATAAGAGTGAGATTATGGTTTTTGTAGCGAGAACGCAATCAAGCGTTTGAGGACAAAGTTAGGTAGAGGAAGAGAAGAGGAGATGAGATCATGTTTTGGCGTGCAGACAGACACAGGCAGGACCAGCTGGATTCAAACGGGTGAAAGATGGAGCAAGGACTCTGCTGTGAGACCATCTGTCCCTCCACCACGTCCCCTCTGTGCAGTCCCTCGCGATCACCCCTCTGTCCCCACGCATTCCCAAGCAGCCCCTGCTCTCTGCCCCATCTTCTCTAAATGTCCTACAATCTTCTGCAGCTCTCCCCATCTCTCATGCTGCCAGGTATCCTTCTCATAAACCATCTCCTCCCATGTTTCCCCCCATACTGTGTGCTTCCACAGCAAATCCTACAGGTCGACTTAAAATTTGCCCTTAAAGCACTGACCAGCCAGACCTAATTTTGTGATGTTATTTAACCTTGTCTGCAGCCTGTAGCTCCTGACTATGACACAGTAAAAATGTAACCGTGTTTTTCCTCTTAATTAATTCCCCTTTTAATCTTAGGATATATCTTTCCTTGTCCCATTTTGACCTTATCTCCATCTGCCCTGTACAGTTCTTGGTTTGCCAATTTGTCTTATCTATTGTTTCACAAGTCTTACCTTATCTTCATTACAGAGGTATAAGTGCACTAATCCCTGACTTTTTTTGAATTATACCATTGATAGTTTGTATATTAGCTCATCACATTGTGCAAATGCTGCATCAGACTGATCAGTATCACAGAGTTCCTGTTTGAGATCAAGCCATTTCCCACTAGGATAAAAAATATATACTCAGTATAACTTTAAATGCTAAAATGTACTAAGTATGTTTTTTTGGTGAGATATGAAGAGTGAAGACTAGCAGAACACAGCAAATACACCTGTACTATAAAGATAACTCACAAAGGTAACCCCAGCAACCAGACACATTCCTCACCAAAACGCTAAAAACGTACCTGATTGGAGGTGAACAGTGTGCTGTAATCCTTCAGCACCGCGCACGGCTGATGCTCATGCTGAGACTATCTCGCCGTCTCTCCGCAGACGCTTTCTCTGGCAGCCGAGCTACAGTTGTCCCACCATCGAAGCGGCTTTCATCCCCTGCTCCCTCTTTCTGTCCTCCCTCAGCTCCATGTCCCTCCCCCAGACCCCCTACCTGAAGCACAAACGCCCTGCTCCTCGGCATGCCTTCCCTGCCTTCCCTTTTCCTGACATATGCTCACCTCTATCTTTTAATTATTTATGATTAATTTAAATGCATCAGATCAGTTTACTTAGATTTTGCTCCCTTGCTAACATGGATGCTGCAAATGAATTAAACATAGATTCATAACAAATCATACACACAATATTACAGAGAATTGCATACAGATTCTGTTAACAGTTGTAAAATTCTGAAATAATAATTATTTTAATTTCCCAGATGGACACATTACTTCTCTTGCAGAATTACTACTGTGTTTGAAATTCACAAATGACAATTTTACTGTTTCAAAATAAAGGTTTTCTTTTTTTCATTTTGACCCATTGTGTGTTATTTTTTATTCGCTTTCACAGGAGCAGGTAGTGTTAGAGTTATGATGATGTGACTTAGAGTGGGTGGGTGGGTGGGGGGGATTAGGTCTGGGGGGGAGCCCTGTAGTGAGGTACCAACCTTGAGGTTCTCAAAATAGCCAACAGTATGAATGGGTCTGATACAGCTTGACATCAGAAGTGACTGTGCATGTTTTTCATTGTAGGACAAAGTTTGGCAAAGTGTTTATAAGAGCTCCAGGAAAATCAATGTTGTGAGGGGCAGAAATTGTCATTTTTATTTTTGTCTTAGGATTGTTCACAGTGTTGAAATTAGAATCAATGGGAAGCTACAAAAGGGATATGCATCACAAGCACAAGAGATGGGCATTATTTCAATTAATTGTATTTAAAATATGTATTTAATTCCTTTCATGTATATTATTCCTTTTCATGTAATGTGTAACTTTGCATTTTATGTATTTAAAATATTTTAAATATGTAATTTTATTTATTTATATTGTGTCATTTTAAGAACGTTCATCACATGGCTAACAGACTTAAATATTCTATCGCTGTCTTTGGCTAGATGCAAGTAAATCCTGTGACCCAGGGCCAGCCAATCCTATGGGCATCATAGGCGGCTGCCTAGGGCACCAACTTCTAAGGGGGCACCAACTTCTAAGGGGGCGCCAACTCGCCAGCCAGTGTTACTTCGCCTCAGACGAGGGACGGCGACACTGATGCTCGCCTAAGTGTCACGTTGTCAAGGACCAGTACTGATGTGACCCATCCTGTTGGGCCCAGCTTGCTTGTTGTGAACTTCATTTTCCCATGACCAGTAATTCAAGAAAAGAAGCTGCTTTGGTTCTCAGTGAAAACTGCCTTAAGGTAAAGCATGCAGTGAAATATACTATCGAATATCGCTCACTGTGTGTTATTATAGGACAGAAAAAGAGCGGCCAAATAAATGGCTTGATAATGTAAAATAAAATTGATTTTTCTACATTCACTCTAAAGACTTGGGATTGTAAACCGGCTTTTAACCAGCACCCTTCGTTATCAGCGCAACTAAGCTGTGTGGGTAAACGATAAGGGGGGGGTTGGGTATCTTTGGCACTCAGTCTCACCGATATGGCAAAAAACGCATGAAGAGTATGACACCCGACCCAAATTAGTTTCATCTTAGTGCTCGGCTTGCGGCAAATTAAAGTTTTGTTTTTTGGAATTTTCTGGATCTTTTTCTTGCGTTCTCCATTCGGGAAGGTAGAATGTTCGGGTCACAGACATGATCTATTTTTAACGGGGAGCAGCTTGTGCTTATCAGAACCTGGGTGCAGTGCTGTAAAGTATCAGGGTTTGGTGGTCCTTCCCACACACTGCAAACTGCAGGTCTTTGGAAATGGGTGGATGGGCTGCGTTCGTGTCCAAGATCAGCTGACTGCCAACTGTGCTGGCCATGACAGATAAACAGAGACAGGTATGCAAACATAAAATCATCACATATTTACCTAGCGGACAAGTAAGGGAGTAGGGTCAGCCAGAATCTCTGGAGCAGCTGGGGTTAAGGGCCCCGCTCAAAGGCCCAACGGTGAAATGATTATTATGCTGAACATGGTCACAGAGACCTAACCCACTGTGCTACGCACATAAAGACATGGCTACACGCACAGATAGAAGAACAGCGTGCATGAACTGCGACAAGCTGACAAGCCCCTAAATATTAACCGAGGCACTACATGATTACATATGTAATGCATCATTTTGAAGCCATGACAAACATCCATCAAAAATAAAGTAAATCGTATTTTTTACAAATATTACACATTTTCACATAACAGACAATCGCAATCACCACTCCCACTTGTTTACATGTAAGGCAATTCGACATTTTTATATCCAGACCAGGTTCGAATTGATAAGCAGTATGTGTCACATTTCTTTTGACAATGCTAAATATTGTAATTATTGGTACACAGACAAAGTAGTTTATGCCTGCAGTGGGAGAGGAATCAGACTGTTGTTCTTCGTCCTATCGAATGCATTTAGTCCATTATTCAATTGCTGGAAGCTACATTTACATTAAAAGCATCTTAGCTAACTGAATTGCTCTTTGGGGTGGTGATAAGTATGCTTGACTTAAGGCACTTTTCCACTACTACCAAGAACTGAGCCTTACCGTGAAGAGACAGTTTCCATCGTAAATTATGTGAGCTGTACCGGACCTGTACCTGTGCTGACATGGCCCAGCACACTAGCCACAAGCCTGACCAAACCAAGCTGCTTTCATCACCACTATCTAAATTTTTGAAATGCAAGGAGATACCAGTGTTCTGTGTCGATATGCATGGACTATCTTAAGGGAAAAAGGGCATATTCTATATATTATTAATTATTAGTAGCATCGCACATTGCGATGTACTGATGCATTCCTGATAACTCAGAACCTGAAAATTCCCAGCCTCGCTACTTGAAAAAGTACCATAGAATGGCTAAAAATGTAATGCAGTTTTACTCAAGCAAATACTAATTCAGCTAGCATTTGATGCTAACATAACACAATGATTTTCACCGATGCACTAGCGGAAATGAACACAAAGTGAATCATGATGTACACCATATGAACGGTAAATAAACGTCTCTTTGGTTTATGTCACTGTCACCCTCCAAACCCTGACAACACCTATACCAGGCCAACTCTTCTGCAGTGGAAAATGGAAGCAAGTTGGAACTGTGCAGTAACTAGTGTCTCTTCGCGGTATTGGTCGGGTATGGCCTACTTCCTGTATGCCAGTGGGAAAGTGCTATTAGATAAACCTTGTTTTACCTTCTTTGCATACATTTGAGTCTTGGTGATGAACTAGTGGTACCTTCTATCAGTGTGTACTTTTTTAGCAAGATCAGCTGGGATCTCATGGCAGAAGACCAGCATGTCCTACTTTGAATTTGATGATGAGGCACTTTGGACTACATTCTCATCCTGCACCTGGCTCTCCTACTATCTGCCATGCAGTTTGGACCAACACCAAGCTTGACACTGAAACCCTAAGCAGGATGGTAGGTGTCAGTCATCAGTGGGATGAAATAATGTGACGTGGCACTTTGGCTCAAAGTTATGGTATGGGTATTATGGGTATTGGGTAAATGTATTTCAAATGATCACTAAAACGTCCATTCTTGATTGGTGACAGTTTCTATTCTGCATTCTACAAAAAAAGACAGTTTTATGTTATTTTGGTTTATCTCTAAAGCAAAAGGTATGTATATAACTCTTTTTTTATTACCTGTGTCTTGTCTTGTCACTGTCATTCTGTTGCACTGTAGAGTTCTGTCACTAAAACAAATTCCTCGTATGTGTTAACATACCTGGCAATAAAGCTTATTCTGATTCTGATTCTGATTCTGATGATCAGCAAAAGGTTGGGTTAGTCACTGGGCTCCATATAAGGGTGAATTACGTTAAACAATAAAGGGTAAAAGAAGTGTCGTGCATAAAAAGGACCACGACTTGTGTGTTAAATGAACCAGGGAATGTTCCCAGAAGTTTGGCCAATGTTCTGTGAAGGTTTTCTCAAGGCTGGCAGATAACATTCTTACTGTAACGTTAATTGAATGTTATGTCCACGTTTTTCATTTCAGCAAAGGTCAAGGTTGCTTCCTGAACATCCTTTTAACATAATTAATGTTGAAAAATATTGCTTTGCAATAAGATTATTTTATAAAATGACCATATGTCTGCACAGCAAATACACCATCCAGCCTCAAACCCACGACCTTTGAGGTGAGAAGCATCAGTGTTTCCTGCTGCTCTAGCATCTCCTTCTTTGTGGTTATATTATTAGTCTTAGTTGTAGTAGTAGTATAACCTTCTGGGAACATCATGAAATCTGCACACTTTGAACGTTTCCATACATTAATCATAACGTCCAATAAACGTTCCTAGAACAAAAAACTGTTTTGGATCGAGGTATACCACTAATTATGGAGACTTAAAGGGAAAAGGGAGCAGGCCAAGCAGCAGAAGAAGTTGGAGCCACTGGGGACAAAGTAGGCATGAAGAAACCATGGGGTCTGTGGCAAAGCTGTTTGCATGACTGCAGCCATGACGGCCAGAAAAGACAGTGAAAAGGTAAAAGGCAAGGAAGTGGACTGAGGGCAGCCATCAGGGCAACAGATGATAAAGGGCAGCTTACAGGAAATACTGTTGAAGGAGCAGTCAGTGGAGCAGACAGTGCAGGGTGAGAACCAGGCAAAGCAGCAGGCAGTGGGACCAGAACGGTAGGTGCAAAGCTAACGTCATCCGAAATCACGGACCGGGAAGCGGAGGCAGCAGGAAGCTCGCTGAGGAAAGTACAGCGACACACGGCCATGATTAGGAAGACTGCAGATACTGAGTGGCACTTAAAACTCTTCTCTAGTTAGCATTTAGAAGGACATTTGCTTTCTTACATCGAAAGTGCATCTAAGCTCCACATGGGAGTGAAGGCTGGCATCTAGACAATCCTAAAGGGGGGCAGCAAGACCCTCATCACTGGGTTAAGCAGATGTATACGGGCTGGGAGAGGGGTTCCCATTCTAGTTTACAAAAATGTATATAATTAAGATGTTAATTAATAAGAAAATCACATATCTTACTCCATCCCCATTTGTTCGTGTATTAAATTTGGCTTCATTTCACAAAGAACCGCTAACGTTTGGTACTTCGTTCCACCGAAGTGTGAGTGCAATAGTTTGCCAGGCCTGATTGTCATGGGTCCCCTGCAGGTTTCAGTTTTAATATGCATATTTAGCATTATTGAAAGTCATTCATTCGCTGGAGGGTGCAGAAGTGATGCTAGCTGTTCAGGTGTGCAGGTGCTATTCAGTCCACCGCTAGACCAGAATGTAATGGCTCACGTGTGCCTGGCTGACTGGGAGGGGGTGACGGGGGGGCGAAGGTAACAGCTGAGATAAGGGCTCAGGACGTCCTACCTCAGCATGCGACGGCCCAGTGCCCAGTTCTCTGCCTGCTGATCGCCTTTGTTTCAAACTTAACTGTGCCACATTTAGAAAAGGCCAGATGTTTCTGGATTGGAGTGATATGGATTATTATTACGCAGCGTTATTGTTACAGAGAGAAACGGAGATCAGCTCATAGACAGGGTTTGGTATTAGACCTAAGCTTTAACTTTCATGATGCTGCTAGGACCGTTGTTAAGTTTTAGACTGACGATGGGCACCAGGTTATGTTATGGGTTAAAAAAAGCCTTTGGCTGTCCGTCATGAGCATACAGTCCAGGTTCCTGTTATCTTGCAGAACTTCCTCATCCTTTTTCAGCTTCTCTTCTTTTTTCTGTAGATGGCCCTGAAGGATATCCTGTGGGCACACAAAGACACAGCTGGTACTGACTTACAGACATATCATGCTCTTATAAAACAGGAAGGCAGCTGGATTTTCCATATGGTGCCATTAAAATCCTTGGGAGCATAGATAACATTAATCATGTATAAACTGACTCCTGTAATAAACATGAGCAATATTTGAGCCAAAGGCTTTGGACTAGGTGAAGTACTTGTGAAAATTGCCTACCCAGTCAACTTCCATTATCCCATATGTGTCTGTGTGTGTGTGTGTGTGTGTGTGTGTGTGTGTGTAATAATGACCTTTAATGACCTTTGAGCAGACACGCTCACCCGAACAGCTCCTCACGATCACTGTACCCTCACGTGTCCAGCTCGTACTTTTCATTGTAAAATGCTAAACTGTCTGGCCTAAAAAAACATTAATAATCACCTGAAGTATTCTCCCTAGTTTATTTTCAAAAACAAAGGAACATTATAACTGAGACAAACATTTTGAAGTATACGTCTATTTAGCTTAGTTAGATAACAACTACTATCTTTTGGGATGACATTAGTGAAGATCGTCCATCGAATTGTCTTCAAACCCCTAAGCTTGGTTAAGGTTGGGGGGCCTGGACCTCATGCCAGGCAGTACAGGGCTCAACGATGGGGGGGGGGGAGGCACCCTAGAGCCCTGGGGGGGCAGAGCCTTGCACATTTTTGGGTTTCCCCTCATTTAACACACCTGATTCAACTCCTTGTACTAATTACCACACAGCTCTTGAGATGAATAATTTATGGTGGAACAGGGAAAGAACTAAGCTACACAGGGCTCCGGCCCCCCAGGACTGGAGTTGGGCACCATATTTTGTAGACCATTCAGAGAGAAACCCACACAACCCAGAGAAAACATTGCTGCCCCCCAAGCCACCACACCACCCCCAATATAAACCTGTATGAACACCAACACAGGCAATACAGCGCCATCTAGCCTTGAGTCCAGTAACTACATTTATTTTAAAATTTGCAGGTACTAATTATTCATTTTACACAGTTATATACTTTCAGTTGGTTGTAATAGCTGTACACCTGTAAAACTGAACTGCATACTATATATTAATTAATTTTATCAATACAGATTATGAAAACATAAGTATAAAATTTTAATTAGCTATAAAAAATTACAGGATGCATTGATTCATGTAATTAGTCTAAGCAAAAAAGACATAACAGTGAAAGCTAAGTATAACTGGTTAATTAGACGACTGCTGGTGGCTGTTTGATATCACAATGAAGACCCCATCAAATCAATGCAAAGAGATAAGCAGCTGTTACTATTTATGATGCTTCCAACTGTCGCTGCACGGCGCACGGAACACAAAGGAGCAGGACGTCAGGAATCAGGGAAATACGGGATTTAATCGAAGGAAAGGCAGGCAAATACAGACTGACAATACAATGACCGGACTGGGGAAACGAACTGAAACGCGGACTAAATACAGAGGACTAATGACAACAACCAGAAACAGCTGATCACATGGGGATCCCACACGAGGTTAAAGAGGGGGCGTGGCACACGGAAGGAGCGGACGATCGGGGCAGGACACCCAACCTTCGGGAATATTAATATTAAAGTTTCCATGCTTTAAGCTACCTCTATGTTAAATATTAAGGAACAATGACACTGCAGAAATATCAAGCCTTGTGGAAGCTGTAAATTGTCAAGTCAGATATCAGGCCTGCTCTCCCTGCTTGCATGGGGGAAACCCCTTGTGATGGCACAGATGGTCAGTTACTGTGTGTTTGTCCCGTTGTTATGGAGACAAAGGTTAAAGTACGGAAAGAGTCTCTCACTGAAGATATATCCAGTGAAAGTATAGATGTGAGACCTCTCCTCCACATAGTAAAAAACTGTCCCCCCCTCATAATCTACATTTACCATGACCTTGTGCAGTTTCTTACTCAGAGGTAGGGGTACAGAGGGCCCAGCACAAGCACTGAGCTCTGCTCCTTTCCTCCGACACACAGCCCAGTATCCATGATCCAGACTTACTGTGATGCTCCCTTTACGGCTGACAGAGTCTCTGGTAACCCTTAGGTCCCAGTTAGTCTTCTCTCAAAATTGCACAAACTCTTCCCATCATGATCCAATACCCGCCTGGGTGCTGCAGTTTCATCATCTAGTGTCACATACATTACAAACCAGATAGATCACCACACATTAACGACAGATTAATCCTACAGTCCTGGACTCAAAAAGGAATCGATTTTGAAATCTCTAGATTCAACAGAACCCAGTTCCATCCAGGGACCCGAACACAGACACACCATACCAGAAAAACCACCCATCAACCTGTTTACCAAGTTGCAGCACTACAATAACCATTTCATACTGCTGCTCCAAGACCTATCAAATTTCAAGCCACCATATAAATCAATTTTCATTTTAGATCCTAATCAGTGAGAGGATTCATCCCAAACCTGCATGTTTCTCTCCAGCTCTGTAAAAGGAAAGAGGAGAGTAGGAACCTTTTTAATATAAGTAAATACTGTTATTATTTATTATTTATAAGTTAAATCCATAGGGAAAGTTCTGCTTATCGATTTCAAACAGCTTTTTTTCTAGTTGAGTACTTTATCATTGTGACTTTTTAACTGATCTGGATTTGTACTTTCTGGACCTGAAATGTTCACCTCTAGTCCCCAGACATTGGTCACTCTGAATAGAAATGCAAGCTGTCCTCAGTCTCCATCTCTACAATCCTCTGAAGATAAAATAGCTGGAAGGCATCACTATACTTTGTGTGACTACAGGATAATTGTGAGTTTGTAAATCACTTTGCAGAGATACACTGACTCTTTAATAACCTTCGGTTTCTTCACCCAGTGTTGAATCATTTGCTGAACGTCTGTTCCAGTTCCTCTCAGTTGAATCTGTGGATGAATGTACAGGAATCCAGGAGAAAGAATCTTCAGAAAACAAAATGCATACACATATACACTATATGGACAGAAGTATTGGGGCACCTGGCCATTACACCTACAGGAACTTTTATGACATCCCATTCTAAATCAGGCAAAGTCAGGTCAGGTTGGGGACCATGCACTGATGCTGCATCTTCCCTCACCCACCACATGATGAAACACCTGGGGATCCCGGCTGACAACTCCCCAGGCTCATAGTCCAGCCTCATTCTCCTAGTAGGTGGTAGCCTACTGGATCTAAGCTGAATCTTCAGAGTAGCAACAACAAGTCTATGGTCAGAATTCACAAATTGGGCACTTTTGTAGACCCAGCAGTTCTGCAGGAGCCTCCAGCATCTGCCTAAGAGGATGTGATCAATCTCCTTCGCCGCACCACCAGTACTGGAGTACCAGGTCCAACGATGTAGCTTGGGGCATTGGGCCTCAGCTTGAGCCTCATAATACGCTCATTGAAAGGAGTGACATGAGACACCTCCTGGAGAGTCGATCCACCACAGCAAAAGTTAATCCCTGAGTATGGCAGCCATCAGCGCGACCAGACCAGAAGTAGATCCACCTACTGAGATCTGGCCATTCCCAGGTCTGTGTAACTCAGAAAGTGCTGCCACCAAAACGCAGAGTTTATGAAGCTCCCCTGACAACAAAGGAAGATGGTCATCTAGCTGCGGAGACAAGACGTTCCACGTGCCTACCTAAATGGGCTGCTTCAAACTGGGACCCAAGTGCAGCCATACAGTGGGTGATATGTCAGCACCACACCAGCCCCGATCCCCTACAGGCCTGACCCTATTAACTCTCTGATGGTTTCGACTCTTCCGGGGATGAGGCTCCCGAAGGCTTTCCCCCATCCCCTTTGTGATGCATGCAGGCTTCCCGTGGGCGGCTGCAACAGAGCCACTGCTGTGGAAAGCAGAAGGGTGTCATGCCTGTTTGGACCTAGCTGCCGTGAAGTGTTGTACAGTGGCTGGAGTGCCAATCCTGCCATAAACCCCAAAAATGTTGGAGGACCACTTGCAGGGCTGGATGCAATTTAACATCATACCCAGGACAGATTCTAAATCTATAGGTATCAATATGGAGTTGGTCCCCCCATTGCAGCTGTAACAGCTGCCACTCTTCTGGGAAGGCTTTCCCCAATATTTTGGAGTGTGTCTGTGGGTATTTTTGTCCATTCATCCAAAAGAGCATTTGTGAGGTCAGACACTGATGTTGAACCTGAAGGCCTGGCTTGTAATCTCTTCTAGTTGATCCCAAAGGTGTTTGATGGGGTTGAGGTCAGGTCTCTCAGTGGGCAATTAAGTTCTTCTGCACCAAACTCACCAAATCATGTCTTTATGGATGTTGCTTTGTGCACTGGAGCACAGTCATGCTGGAACAAAAAAGGGCCTTCCCCAAACTGTTCCCACAAAGTTGGAAGCATGGAGTTGTCCAAAATTTCCAGGTTTGCTGATCCATGAAGTTCCCTTCACTGCAACTAAGAGGGGAAAAAACAAGTCCATACCCTTATTCCTCCTCCACCAAACTTTACAATTGGCACGATGCATTCAGGCAGGTAATGTTCTCCTGGAAATTGCAAACCCAGACTCATCCCTCAGATTGCCAGACAGAGAAGTGTGATTCATCACTCCACAGTACACATTTCTAGAGTCCAGTGGTGGGGTGTTTTACATCCCTCTATCCGATGCTTGGCATTGCACTTGATGATGTGAGGTTTGCATGCAGCTGCTGGACCATGGAAGTGTATTCCATGAAGTTCCTGGTGTACAGTTTTTGTGCTGGGGTTAATGCCAGAAGAAGTTTGGAACTTTGCAGTTATAGAGTCAACAAAGCATTGGCAAATTTTACGCACTATGGACCACAATACTTGACAACCCTGCCCTACTTTACATGGCCTGCTACTTCGTTCCTGAGTTTCTGTTGGTCCTAAACACTTCCAGCTTGCAATAATACACTTACAGTTGACTGTGGAATATCTAGCACAGAAAAAAATCACGAACTGACTTGCAAAGGTGGCATCCTATGACAGTACCATGCCTGAACTAACAGAGCTCGTCAGAACAACCCATTCTTTCCCAGATATTTGTAAACCTCTCTGCATGGCTAGGTGCTTGATTTTATGCACTTCTGGCAATGGGTTTGACTGCAACACCTGAATTCAATGATTAAGAGGTGTGTGCCAATATTTTTGTCCATATAGTGTTTATTAAAGATTTACTACAAATACACTATGTCTGTTTTTCTTACCTTCACAGTACACTATCTCTCCACAATGATGACAGCATGCTTTTTGTATTCCACCTCAGAGCATGACACGCAGACTAACATCTAACAGGATCTACAGAACAGCTACAGGGCCTCTTGTGTTTCTCCTTCCCAGTTTCTCGTGCTTCCTGGCCTAGAAGATCTTCACAGGCTCAGTTAGATTGTGTGTATTTAAGATTTCAGTAGTTGGAGAAACTTCAGGTGAGTTTCACAGTAGGAAGTGAGATACACTGGATGGGATTTAACGGGCTTGAACGTCTTCCCAGAGCTGATATTGCATGACACCATCCTAGGCACAGAGATTGGCTGTGAAGACTTTTCCTTGCTGATATAAACTTTTTAGCTGCCTGACTTTACCTTTAATTGAATTTTTGAATTTTTCTGAAATATCTACAAAACCTTTGTTGATGCGAAGATCAGGCCTTTTGGAAAGACCTCCTTACATAAAGGTTACTCACTTCTGTTGTGTAGTCCCAGTACTGACCAATGCATAGAATACAGAGGTTGTGTCCACATGGAATTGAAACCGGGTTGCTGTCCTGACAGCAGACTGGCAATGTAAGTCATGCATGGAAATGGAGAAATGAGTGGAGATCTATTAGACACAGTAACAGAAAACATCCACCCATTTTATGCAGTGTAGTGTCATAGCAGTTTTTTTAAGTTGGTCAAACAAAATAGGAATAGCTGGTTTATTTACTGGTAAGATGCGGTAAGAGACTACAAAAAATAAGAAATACACTAAAATCTTTTAACAGCTAATAGGTAGCATTCTTTTGGTGTTAGTTATGGCTTCACTTGAAGAGGAGGCTGGTATAAACAGACAGGCAATCGAGTGACTCACTCTATTCAAAGTACAGTGAAATGATGGGATGTTGCTGTTCTGGGAAGAACATTTCTTGTAAACTGCAACAGAGCAGTTCATGGGTGACATTTTTACTATGTAACACTTAAGTCCCCTCAACACTCTTCCAAGTCACCGAAAATTTGTCTTAGACACCTTAGATACATAGGTAGGACTATTTATCTATGATGGTGACAGAAAATCCCCCGATTCTGAATAACATAACATAGTTATTCCATTAATAATAAAAAATGATAAAATGGTAATGTTATAAATTGTTAGTATTACTTGCCTGTGTGTAGATATGTGTGTGGTTGTCTTTCCAAAACACAAAAGTGAGCCTCTCTGTGACTCAAGCCTACAGGGCAACTTTTACACCCCTGTTCTGGGGAAATGAGGAACAAGTGAGGCTTCCTATCTCAAGGTCTGACTGGCTCCACCCAGCTCAGCTGGTATTTCAGCTATGACTCATGACGACTCGCACATACAAGTTTTTTTTTTTTTTTAAATAAATGTATGGAAAAATACATTTTGGCCAGCCATATGCCTACATTACCTAGTCCTCGCCGTATGATAGCAGCTGTGGAAAAGGTCTGTGTGTCATACCCATCTCCCAGTATGACAAACCAAATTGTCTTTTAATAGGATAAGACCTACTTGCCATAACTTAAATTTTACTATTTAAAAAAATCAATTTCAGTTCCGTCTGTATATGTTATTTGAGCTTGCTCTTTTATTATCACAATGTGACCAAGTAAAGTCTATAATTGATTACATTCTGGTTTAACTTGTAGGGGGCCTATTGTTCCCTATGGAGTACTTTAGAGGTGCACAGATAAAAGTCACTGAAAATGTCAGAGTAAGACACGAGGTGGCTGCAGGGGTAGTGAGAGAGAGAGAGAGAGAGAGAGAGAGGGAAGGGGAGAGAGAGAGAGAGAGAGAGAAGGGCAAAAGCTTTTGGCAATGACACAGAGAGCAGTTTTCAGGTGTATGAAATAGAAATGCATCCTATTGGTTTATGTCAACCTTTAATTTGCACATGAGTCTATGGTCTTAAAAATTGTCTTATTTTAACTGAACCACCAGTCAGTTCACATATGAAGAAATAGGTATCAAGTGAAAGAAAAGAAATGGGGGTCAGTTAAATTAAATCAGTCATATGAAGCGAGGGGGTAGCTGACAGAAAATGTAGTCATTTCGATTATTAATATGTATAAGTATTATTTTGACTGCATATGAGAATATGAGGCAAGATATGAAACCTGCCGGGGCGTACAGCTGGGTAAGAGAGACCAAGGATAAATATACATCTACATCTTTCTGTGTCCATTTAAGGGTTAGCATGTAAAAAAACATTTTCCCGAAGATTCTACCTAGAGTTATGCTTTCATATATTCATTTTGATTTGAAAGTCAGAAAATATTGCTTGTAAATCACAACAGAGACAACTCGTGTTCATAACTGACGTCGCGATGAATCTCCTATTTTTGCAGGACAGTACGTCAGAAAACAATTACAATTCTATCCACCAGATGGCGATTTTTTGACGAACTAGGATGTCACGTGAAGAAGGATCTAATTGAAGAAAAGTAATTTAATGAACGTATACAGGGGCATGAATACAGTTTCGGGGGAGCACTTGACAGATGTAAAAATATACGTAAAATTTGGTGGGGGGGTTAGAGAGCAAGGTGACATTTTCTCAAGGGGCCCATAATTTCCAGGTGCGCCGCTGATTGAATAACAGGCCTAGTATCATCAAAGGCTACACTGCATTTGGACTTAAACATATTTGACTACCACTGTTAAACAGGAATAGACAGAGAATGACACCGCAGCACATAAAAACTGACTGTGAGACAGGCGCGTCGGTACATCATTTTAGTCATTGTATTAAATATACTGTAGATCCGGTTTTTCTGGTTGACCTGAAAATAGGAACCCTGAACAATTTCTCCCACATTCCAAAAGACACACTTAAACACTCTAAGCTTCAGTTTACACTAAGTAGGAAGTAGTCAGATTTACCGCGTTAAATTTAGAAAACAACGCAATTATTTTACGTTTTGTTTATTAGCCGAGTACTCAATGTTGCGGTTTACAAATGGGCGTCTTTTCGTGTAATATGTGGGAGAAAGTTTACAGAGGACGAAATGGCGGAAATCGCGATTATTGGCAAACTAGATGAGTTAGATGCGGCAGTTACGTAAATCGTATCACTTTAATATAGACCTTTAAACTTTAAGTTGAATACTAGAAGCATACACTTTTACTTACATGCAGATGTGTCCACTTTAGGACTTGTTTACTAGCAATTCATCTGTCATCCCAGTACTGGGTAAGTCATTAAATTCGTGTGGGTTAATTGTTTTCCACCATATCACTGCTTTGGCAATTTATATGCTAAATCTGTCGTATTGTTTTTTTCATAATTTAATTATTTAGAATCTATATTGTACGTTTTGTCAGTGTTGTAGGTCTTTCATTAAGCTGTTAATCTTTTTTTTTCCCTCTTCAATTAGCCTATACGCGATTATAATTAATCTCTCTCCCGATTTCCATATAGTCATTAATTTTTAGTAGCCGGCGGCTTGTTAATCCAGTCAGACTGACTGGTCACCGAGGATGCAGTTGTGGCAGACTTGATTTTTGTATGAAGAAGATCGACCGTTTTACTTTCATTTTGGCTGCTGTATAGTTTGGATTCATGCACATCATTTGGTTATCGTTGTCATTGAATTACTAGGAATTTGACCGGACATACAAACACTATTCTTTTTGTTTCGAATGCAAAGCATATACATATTTTCTGGTTTCTTGATGGCTTAAACGTTATAGCCTCTGTAGGCTTTTACAATAGACCCACATATTGCAGTCCATGTGTTCTGTTTTGGTTGTGGCTGGAACGTAAAGGGAGTCCAACCGCAGCGGCAGTCAGCGGCCTTTAAACATGACCGTATGGAAATTATGTACCGTAATTCTATACACCCTTTGAAGCGCTTACCCTGGTGTATTTGCATGCCTGGCACAGGAACCGTTCGGCACACTATATTACTGGATGCTTTTATCTATTCAGCTTCTTTAGGAAAAAGAATATATGTGTGGCTTAATAATGAAAAGTATGAGAACGAGAGCTGGGAAGATGGAGAAATCTTGAACGGGATGCTATATGAGGAGAGAGGTGGGGAGTTCAGAGAGGAGGGAGGCAAAGGTCAGTTATAAAGCAATGATGAGAGTGGGAGGAGGAAGAGATATTTATCCATGCAGGAAGATGGAGGGGACAAAACAGGTCCTGCTTAAATGGTGCAGCATTCTCCTTAAAAAGGTACCGTATCCTGGGGTTATTCTGAAATGTCTTACTATTTCTAAACTGTTTAAATATGAAAAAAAGAAACTATTTTCAAACTTAGAGGGGAAGTATGAACAATGTTTCACTTTAAAAAAAGGTAAAGTGGAAACGTCAAACTGATAGAGATGTAGAGATGGCACAAAGGGGCAATGAGAAGATAAAAATATTTACACTGTGTCAGCAGGACCAGAGTCACTCTCAGCGCTGGTTCTCAGGCTCTCATAGAACCGGGCCAATCTCAGGAATAGCATGGATCAGTTGAAAAGAACGGTGAGAGTTGTGGGTTGGAGTGTAACAAAGAAGATCTAACATCTCAGAGAAGAACTGCAAAATTGAAGGAATATAGCTTAGAATTATACAGTGGAGCTTGTTTATGTAATTGCCAGATCTTGAACCAAGCCTGTGCTTTCTGATGTATGATCTGCAAGGTCAGGGGTACCCCTGTTTGACTAGGTATGTGGACAAAGAAGTTAGATCGGTGCTGATCACTATGGTGGAAATGGTTATTCTGTACATTAAAGAAGGTTAAAATGGAGCTGCAAAATTTTGCTCATTGATTTTATTTAGGTTTACTTATTTTGGCACTTCCTTTTGACAGATCATACAATATCTACATGCCAGTCATAGCAGTAGCAGCACTTCCTGTCACGCAAGCAAACCATCGCTGGGACTTTGGTGGAATACAGTAGATTTTTCTGTCCACTTTTATGCTTCACAGTGTGACTGTGGTTTTTAAGGTCAGATGATCACTACCTCATCACCTACACTGGCCTCCAATTTAAATTATTTTTGAAACTGTTTTTGATCTGTTGAGAGAGACGAAAATCTTTAACCTTCACAACACCTCTGTCTATATTTGCGCCGAGTGTTTATGAAATGGAGGTCAGTCAAGAAGAAGGTGATTGCTTCAGTGATAAGAAGAAGGTACTTCCCCCTGGGGGGGATGAACATGGGGAAGTTGAGGCAAGACCTTTGGGACATTCCCCTACACAGACTGCCAGTGACATCCTTACCAGTGCCAAAAATAAGCCAGAAGGCACAGATACTACTCTTGAAGGAAGAGCAACACACTCCAGACCTCAACAGGATGCCAAGCTCAGCAATGGCAATGCTACATTTGTGGATCCTAGAGGAGAAACACTTTTGGGTATTGCCACTTCAGCTAAAGTCAACGTAGACATGACTGAAATGACTGCTCTCAGTAGCAATACAAGTACCAAGTTGGACTCATATGATGACAGCACTCATAGCAGTCCTACAGCCAGAGAGAAAAGCATAGCGTCTGCAACGGACCTTCCATCCCCGATGGAGAGCGCCGGTGACGTGGAAGGCAGGGGTCGGCGAACACGTGCCTCCTGCTGCCAGCCGCTTGGGCGGTTCCTGTCGGTGTTACGGCGTGGTCTGCGGGCTGCGTACAGGGGCTGCCTGCATGCCATAGAGGAGACGCCCATAATGGTGGCCGGCCTGCTGCTCACCATCATCTTCTGCGTAGCTATTATTGTCATCTTTGCTGCCACACACAGGGTGAGAGACGTGAAGGTTGTCTGAAGGACTGTGTCACTGCCGGTTTACATTTGTACTCGGATAGTGTATATACAGTATATACAGTAGCATGTACATCTCACAACTTCCTTAAATTTTGCCATAATGTGCTGTAGTGTGAGGTCAGTTATATGGTTGAGGCCATTCCGGAATGCACTTGTCAATTCCAGTCCAAATCAGGAAATGGAACTGCAGTTGAGATTAGAAAAAAAATTATGGGGAACAGAATTGGAATTGAATTTGAATTTCAGGGAGATTTAAATTCTCTGATTTGGACTGGAATTCATGAATGCATTCCGGAATGGCCCCAACCCTGGTCAGTGATCACTATGCCGCAGCATAACATTTATCCATCGTACTTCGTTTGTCTCCCCCTCCCCCCACCCCAGAATGTTCCTGTGCATGTAGGAGAACTGGCGGTGGTTAGCGTGGTCCTGTGCGTGTGCACTGGCCTGATGGTGGTGTTACCTTGGCTAGCGGTGGTGCGACGCTGTGGGGGATCCCTGGCCCTCTTCATTTGGGCGTTACTCTACATCATCGCTATCGTCTTCATCTTTACCGGTGGTGTTATTACCGCCTGGGAGCAGGTCAGATGCACCCTGCAGCAAAGAATTACACCATGAATGTTTTTTTTGGAGGGGGGTCTGGTCTGGTAGACAATGACACAACAGAAGGGTTAGACCTGGGTAGGGTGGACTGCGTTACCAAGAATGCTATAAATGCATGTTTGAGTGTCTCTTTGATGAATCTGTTGAAGGCTTTGAGCAGCTTCCACTCAAGAAGTGTCCGCCTGGTACTTCACACAACTTCTTTCTCTCTCCATTCCTCTCCAGGTTGCATTCTTCCTCTTCCTCTCTCTCTCCGTCTATACAGTACTCCCTCTCTCCCTCACCTGGGCTCTCGTGTTTGGGTTGGGCACCAGTGCGTCTCACATCATCATCATCAGCGTCTACGTGCCCGTCACCAGCCCCAAAATGGCCGACCTGGCTCCGCAGGTGAGGCACATTGGGTTTTGCACTCCTACTTCAGCCCACCCTTGGGATTAACATGGGCTTCCAGTTTGTCGTGCCACAGGTAAAATACACATGCAAACTAAAGAAGGAGAGATTGTACAGCAGACAACGTGTGGCAAACTACACTGCACCTGCCACTTGGTCAAGCCCGGCACACACACTCCAAATGCTCCTATTCTGCTAACATCCTACTCTTATTCAAATTGGTTGAAAGACATGCAAATATATTTTGCACCCGTCCAGGGATCTAAAATGTATACTTTGCACCAGCTGATAGCTGATAGCTGCTTCACGTGATCCAAACCTACAGTTGGTGGCCAATGGGGTGCTGTTCCTGTGTGTGAACTGTGTGGGGGCTTTCCACCGGTACCTCACAGAGAGAGCCCACCGGAAATCCCGTCGAGAGGCCGAGAGGTTCGGTGTGGTCCATTCAAGGAGGGACTTGCAGAAACGGCAGCAGGTATGGGTATACAGACATGCGCGCTATCGCCGGTGTACAACTTACGATGAAACATGCTAACCGACACCCTTGACCTGGTAGGAGCATCTGCTGTTATCAGTTTTGCCGCGATACATTGCCATGGAGCTGAAGTCAGAGATTATTAAGCGCCTGTCTGATAAATACCATGGCACAGACAGCAAGCACAACTTCCACAGTCTGTACATCCGACAGCACAAGGACGTCAGGTACCACCTACCCTTACAAAGTCAAAGAAACATGCAGGTTTGCTGCTCTTGTTTAATAAGTGGAGCTGCCACATTCGCCCACTGATCATTGACTGCAATCTCCCAGCATCCTCTATGCTGACATTGTGGGATTCACCAAACTGGCCAGCACCTGCACACCAGAGGAGTTGGTTGGAGTCCTTAACAAGCTGTTTGGTAAATTCGATGATATTGCAAAGGTAACATGTGGCTTACAAAATTTACTTCTTTCGAAAATTACGCTCTCAGCGTCTTTTTCTGCGTCATTACTAATCTCTTTGCATCTGATTTCCTCTTCTTCTCTCCTTTGCCCACACTCCCTCCCCCTACAGGAAAACGAGTGCCTGCGCATTAAAATTCTGGGGGACTGCTATTACTGTGTCTCAGGTCTGCCAGATCCCATCCCTAGCCACGCCTGCAACTGTGTGCAGATGGGCCTGGACATGTGCACCGCCATCAAGTCAGTGTGCCAAGCACCACCATCAGCCGAATCTCACGGGCCCCAACCCTCATAGCCGCTTCACCTCTCACGTTCTCCTTATGTCTCACAGCAAACTGAGGGAGGCCACAGGGGTGGAAATCACCATGCGTGTGGGCGTGCACTCTGGGAACGTGCTCTGCGGTGTGATTGGCCTGCAGAAGTGGCAGTATGATGTCTGGTCACATGATGTGACTTTAGCCAATCACATGGAGTCTGGTGGTCTACCAGGGTGAGGCATAGAAAATATTAGTTTTGACTTTGAAAGATGAAAGAAGTACATCATTCCCCAGTATGGACACATCATGGGGTGGCAGCACTCACACATAATTCCATATTTCAGAAGCACGCTAAGCCTGCAGCACTAGCTCAGGAGTACTTTTGTGATCTCTCTGCTGATGTAGGAGGGTCCATATCACCGAGGACACATTGAGGCACCTGGGTGGGGCCTACCAGGTGGAGGAAGGGGACGGGGCCAGTCGGGACCCCTCCCTGCAGGGTAGGAGGACCTACCTAGTCATTGACCCGCAAACAGATGGTTCCACCAAATCATCTAAAGTATGTACATCTCAGCTATTCAGTAGTGTTAAGCAGTATTCTGTTAAGATTGTAATGTGAATTGTCTAGCGATACATGAACACTTATTATGTACTTTACCGTTCTGCAAATATACTATTCTGCCGATCTCTCTCATTAGTGCGCTGTACTGTTTACTCTTCAGACACTGAAGATGTGCTGCTCTTTCTCCCAGTCTTCCAAGGCGCATGACAGGAGGCTCAGGGCTTCAGTCAGGATGTCTCAATACCTGCAGTCGTGGCAGACCATCAACCCCTTCTCCGAGCTGAACCACCCAGCGCAGCCTAAGGCTAGGCCCACTGCCCCAGCCTTTGGCCTCACAGAACCACAACCCACGGTCAGACACTCCCACTAGCTGCCTGTATGTGTGTGTGGGAACATGCATGCATGGTTTATAAGGGCCTGAGCATTGCATATTTGTGAGGGTACGTGTATATGTTTGCACGTGTGTGATGCTCAACACCGGTTTCATGTTTAGTTGTGTTTTTTTTTCAGGAGGGACAAGCCCCTCACACAGTCCTGCACAGGTAATTTATTGTCTTCCTACAAATAAAGAGAGAGACTTTAATTTTTATACTCTCATAAGTCAACTTCCTTGTTTTGTTTCCAGTATTGACCAGCAGAGAGTGAACTAAGCCACCCTCTTCTTCTGTTCTTCTCCCTCCATTTCTCCCTCTCTCCGTGTCACAGGGAGAACTCCCAGGGAACGGAAGATGGAGTGATTGACACACTGGACACTCTGGACGCTGAAGAGTGAGTCTGTTGACAGTCTGGGTCATGTGACCTTCTCCTAAGAAAGACATTGAAATGCATTTGAAAACAACATAAAGTTCATTTGAAAATATCTTTGATTTCTCTGGATCCAGCTAAAAACCACAAGAGATTCTAACTTGTCTATCGCCTCTCACTCATTCTCAGGGAGAAGTGGAGGAAACAGAAGTTGAACTGGCTCACTCTGCTGTTCAATAACTTTAAAACAGAAAGACAGGTGAAAATCGCATGGGTGTTCCCAATTTCATGTGCTTTATATGGCTTTAATACAGTATTTATAGTGTGTTAGGAATGCATCAGTACTAATAACAGCACGTCAGCAGTAGTCCTAGCTATGTGATGGTGCCTGATTGGTCACCTTGCCTGTGTTGCAGTACCGGCTGACGGAGGTGGGGGAGCTGCACTTGTCTGTCAGCTGCCTGGCTCTCATCTTTGCTACCCTCTTTGTGGTCCAGATGCTGGTGTCAGCAAAGTAAGCAGAACCACCTCACATAGCCCTGTCAGCCATGTCCAGCTCTGCCTGCTTTGTTCTACTGTCGTATGACTTGCTATGCAGAAAATTCTCAGTCTGTAAGGGTTCTCAATCTAGCCACAGGATAACGAGTAGTTCTGAGATTTTAATAATAAAACTATTAATCATTTTTGGGGTGACATGGTGGCACAGTGGTTAGCACTGTTGCCTTACATCTCTGAGACCAATATTCAGGTCTCCACCAATGGGTGGATGAACAGACAGACAACTTTCTGTAATAGGAAAGCAGGAATTTGATGCACTGGGACACTCCTACAATGCATAAAATGTGTGCAGCTTCCTTTTTAAGAGATCAAATTGAGTAGCATCATGTATGGTAACTTCCACTGTAAGATTATCTGTGTTACAGGCAATGCAGCTCAGTCCCTTTATCTCTCTCTCTCTCTCTCTCTCTCTCTCTCTCTCTCTCTCTCTCTCTCTCTCTCAGGAACACTGCCATAGCTGTGTCATACGGTGTCACCTTCCCCGTGTTTGTTATTCTCCTCCTCATTGTCTTCACGGGGTACTTGAAGGTAATGCTATGTACAGGGGTGCAGTAGGGGCATGGATGTCCTGGCAGATTCAGGGGGCCCAGCACTTTACAGGGGACCTTGAATACGTAAAATTATGCATAAAGTTGGGGGGGGGGGACTCCTGGTGAGACTCTGTCAGGGGGCCCAGATTTCCTAGCTACACCCTTGGCTCTGTGTCTTTTGGAGTCACGCTCTACCTCTGCAGCATTGCACAGTAGCGCTTGGATTCGACTTCCACATTCTGTTATACGTTTGTAAATGTGCGTATTTGTTTGCACGTGTGTTTTTGTTGGTAGCGATGGAGATCCAAGATGCCTCAGGGCGTTCAGTGGGTTCCCTCGCTATCCCAGGGAGTGGCCAGCAGGGCGGCGCTGCGGCTGCTCTTGGTTTTCCTCTGTGTGCTCATCACATTACTCATGGCCATTCTCAACTTTGTAAGTCAGATCCCAGATGACTCAGTTAATCAGTCATGTCTAACTCCCTTCCCACTGAGCCACATGTCCAAGTTAATATTCCAGCTCAAATAGGTTGTATGAGTAAATAATTAGCGGTATTTCTACTGTAGTTTGTAAAGAGCGAACATGTTAGTACTTTAAAAATGTATACTGCTTTGAAATTTACTACACAAAACAGGCTGTCAGTAAGTGGATAGCGCCAGTTATAACTTATGTAGATAAATTAGCATTTATTTGTGGACACAGATACAAATGTTCACCTGCAGGTGCTAATGTGCCTGTTCATGCAAATTGGATTATCTATCAACAGAAACAGATCTGTGATTATTTACCTTCTATAGTGACTTCTACCCCATAGATAGTACCTAATAAGTACACAGAATCATGGACAAAACATACTGACTGTCAATGTGGTTTCTGTCTCACAAGTTCTTTCTCCCGGAGCCCAGCTGTTCCACATCCCAGAATGCAACAGCTCTAGAGGCCGTCCAACTCTACACCGTGCCTGTGAGTACTATGTTACATAGTGATATGTGGTCATAATAATGACAGTAACTGTCAAGCAGCTACTGGAATTCCAGTAAGCCTTCGAACATTTCACGTCGATAGTGAAAGGACTAATAAAATAATATTGATTTTGTAATTTTCGAATCAGTTTGAATGAATTTTGAATTTTTAAATCCACCTGTCCCTCTTCCTTTCTTAGCCTGTTCAATTATCACCGATCCCTTGAAGGTAGCTGGAAAAGTTAGAGGTTGTACCTACATGAGCTGACATATGCTTGTCATTGTAGTACTACGTGTACTGCTGCCTGTTGGCCATGCTTGGCGTGACTGTGTTTGTGCGGACCTGCCTGGAGGTCAAAGTGTTCCTGCTTACACTGGCGCTGGTGGTCTACCTGGCCCTGTTCCTCTGCGTCTATGCCGCTCGCTCTGACTGCTACGTGTACCAGCTCTACAGCAACACCAGCCAGTACGATGCCATTCCTGTCCATACCCCCCCTACCCCAACCCCCTTGGTGATGTTACCATGTTTTTATAACAGTTAGACTTGTGCTTCCATTTTGGTAGCATAACTTGTGTGTTTTCCTCAGACCTGGTGTCCTGAAGGAGCCTAAGATCATAGCTGGAGTTTGGCTCTTCATCTTTTACTTCACCGCCTTAATTCTGGCTCGAAAGGTAACTTAAACTGTGTCTGTTTGTATATGATCATCCATCTACAGCACCAGATGATCATTGTTTCCTCCTGAAGTCTGAGCCTTATTGTATTGTTCGTGGTATGACTGTGGGCTCTCTCTCTCTCTCTCTCTCTCTCTTTCCCTGAATCTGATACGATGGTCGTGTCACTTTTCTCAGGATGAGCTGGCGTGTCGCGTGGAGTTCCTCCTGCAGAAGTGCTTCCAGGAAGAGCGTGACGAGATGGAGACAATGGAGAATGTCAACAAGCTGCTCCTACAGAATGTCTTGCCTGCTCATGTAGCTTCCGTCTTCATTGGCAAGAATCGCCGCAATCAGGTGAGGTGTTCAAAACGCAGTCGAGCGACAGTTTGAACGGCCGTACCAGGAATTCTGTTAGTGGTGTCGATAACATTCAAGCCATTAATAACCAGTGGCGGGGGATTAGTCACAGGCAGGTGTTCTAAGAGACTATCAGACATCTAGGTAGTATGGTACACTCTAAGAAAAACTGGTTCTTCATTAGTGCTCTGGAGCACTTTGGGTGCTCTGCAGAACTTTTTTATGCTGGAGAACCTTTTTATGCTGTTTAAGGTTCTTTGGAGAACTTCATGATAAACGGTTCTGCAAAGAATCAGTGGGTAAAAGGTTCTTTGTAGAACCAAAGAAGGTTCCCCTATGGCATCACTGTGAAGAACCACGTTTGGTTCCTTTATTTTTAAGGGTGTAGTAGTTGGGGGGGAGGGATGAAATCAGTGTAAATTCTACTGCTAATGTAAAGAGTATGTTGTTGCTTTTCAGGACCTGTACAGTCAATCCTGCGATTGTGTTTGTGTGATGTTCGCTTCAGTACCTCAGTTTAAAGAGTTCTACAGCGAGAGCTCAGAGAACAAGGACGGGCTGGAGTGCCTTCGCTTTCTCAATGAGATTATTGCCGACTTCGATGAAGTATGGACTGCCGGTTATTAATACTTCTTTCCATTTTACTATTAGGCCAGGAATTGATTTTGGAATCCTGTCTCCCGTTCTTTCAGCTCTTGTCCAAGCCAAAGTTCAGCAGTGTGGAAAAAATTAAAACTATTGGTAGTACCTACATGGCAGCTGCAGGGCTGACTGTCACAGCAGGAGAAGAGAAGAAGGTAGGAGGCAAAAAGAGATAGAGCATGATATTGGTCATTGAGAGAAAGAAAGGAAAGTAGTTCAACCTATTTGTCACTGTAATATACTACATATATATTCTTCACTGGATCTGAATGGCAGTGAAAGGTTATGACATAACGATATACTCAAATTAATTGAAGGGTGTGACTTTAGCTTACATTAATAATTTACCACACCTAGTGCTCGAAGTTACAAGAATATACACTAGAACCTTGGAACTTGAACACCTCTTAACTCGACCACCTCCGACATCAGTCTGTTGATTTTTTTTCCGACCTCGGCCGAAATCTTGGAACTGGACTGTTCCTGCTATAACTTGTATGGGTCGAGACACGTTCAACTGTACCAATTCAGATCTTGGACGGGTCTGTCGAGAAAAACTTAGCCACAACTCGACGAAAACTCGGAACACGTCAAAACAGAATAGACCTACTGTAACTCGTATGGATCGAGACGCATCTCTGATGGGCTGAAACAAAGGCAAATGGACCTACTGGGATGCTGATGCCTATGAATCGCTCTCAGAATCGCGGTTCCTCTCGACCGAGTACGACATGCAAAAGCTGTGTCAAAGTCATTTTTTTGGACTTTACCTACTGTGCTTTTAGTGATACAGTAATCGTGGCCCCTAAGAAAGTGAGCTGTGATAGCAGGAAACCAAAGAAGGAAGTAGTGAGAGTAACTGTAGAACTTAAAAAGGAAATTTTGTATCCAGGCCTGAATGAAATATATTTAAGTTCTGTTGACATTTCATTAAATACAACAGCAAATTCTTTTACTTCAATTGCAATTACCATATTTAAAAGAATTTGTTTAATTTAAGGCATTTCTTAAATTTTCAATGTTTAATTCATTAAAATCTAGTGGATTTCATAATTTTAAAAATATATAGTTATTCCTTCAACTTCTGATTGTGGGTTCTCTAGTGAATATGTCTGGTAAACTACATAGCCCGTTTTTTTAAATAACCTGAAAATTAAATTGTGTTCTTTGTATTTTCTGTGTTTCTTCATTGCCCCCTACAGGAACACAATGGCTCCAACAGCCATGTGCGCTCAATGGTGGAATTTGCATTAGCTCTGATGGCTAAGCTGGAGTTAATAAACACACACTCTTTCAACAACTTCAAACTCAGGATTGGTGTGTACATGCCGATTTCATGATCCTGACTTTATGTCTTATTTTTCCATGTTCAGTTTCATTCATAGATGCCCATGAACACTTCACTTTTATATAGATAAACACACCTAGCATAGATAAACATACCCAGCACACTGCAGTCAGAAAACTGAAATAAATCCTTTTATAATATTCTGCCTACAATTTCTCATAGGAATAAACCATGGTCCAGTGATTGCGGGGGTGATCGGTGCCCACAAGCCCCAGTATGACATTTGGGGGAATGCTGTCAATGTGGCTAGCAGGATGGACAGTACTGGAGTCCTGGACAAAATTCAGGTCAGAAAAATAAAGAGAAGGGGGGCAGGAATGAACACAGGAGCATGACCAGAGTCTGATCCTTCTTCTTGGCTGCTTTTCCGGTCCCCTGTAGGTCACTGCAGAAACGGCGGAGGTAGCCCAGTCTCTGGGCTACAGCGTGACACTGCGGGGAGTCGTCATGGTCAAGGGAAAAGGAGAGCTCACCACCTATTTCATCAACACTGACCACTGACATTTTATTTCACTGGAACTTGAGAATGATCAGTAATTATCACTGTTGATCAGTGGGCGTTTCAGTGGGCAAAGCTCCTGCAAAAACCAAAGATTTGAAGAGTGAATGGATGGACCTGATTGTGTACTGGACGAGAGACTTTTTCGCAGTACACTGCAGTCATACTCATGAGTTACTTGAAGCTTTTTGATTAATTTATCTCTAGAAAATAATTTTACATTAAAACTGGAAGCTAATAAGTAAAATAATAATAAAGTGCAGATTGGCGTGGTGGTGCAGTGGTTAGCACTGGTGTCTCACACCTCTGGGGCTGGGATTGGAGTCTCTGCCAGGGTTGTATATGTGTCCATGTTTTCCCTGTGTCATTGTGGGATTTCCTGCAGGTGCTCCAGAGTCCAAAAACATGCTAAGGTGTATTGGACCTACCAAATTGCCCATAGGTTTGTGTGTGGGCCCTGAGAAAGGTTAGCACCTCACACTGGGTTACTCCCTACCTTGCGCCCATAGGCTCCAGATTCCCATGAACCTGAATCGGACAAGCAGGTATACAAAAAAAATGGAAGGATGGAATAATAGGCTGTATCATTGTAAACAGAGCAATGTGGTTTCACTAAAGAGACAGCAATGTAACAAGCTTAAAAGTACAGAATAGACAAAGTACGGAATGATGGGAATGTTGCTCTTGGCACAATAACTGTTTCTGTTGGATGAAACCACAAAATGATGTTTTGCTCCACCGTTTTCCTTTCACAGAAAGCAGGGCAGGAACCATTATAATATACCTCAGTTAGCTTAGCTTAGGGGTGGACAGGATGCTATCTGACGGCAAAAGGCAAAAAAAAAAAAATACAATGTCTTTAAATTTGAGCTAAACTTCAGGGAAGCAGTATGAACAATAAGTGCTTGCATGCTTGCTGGTTGCTGGTTGCTGAATGGTAATTGAAATCAAAAACCACACAGATCATGGGAACACTGAGGTGGTCGTGTTTTACTTACTCTATTTGTAGTCATGTATTTAATCTCAGAAAAAAGTAAATGTTTTATGGCAAAATAGGTTTCTCTCTGTGGGTCAGTCTTATTTTAAAATTTTGTACGCTTTTAGTATGTCCTGTCAGAACCTGAATGTCCACCCTACCTTTATAACCCTACCTATAAAGGACATTTAGCCTGTCCAAGCACTGAGTATGTGAATGTTAAATTAAATGAATAGAAAAATAAATATTTAATTTTGTATTAAACCAGTTGCATTAATTCTAAGTGCACATTTATTTATGGTCAGTTACTGGAGGTTGAGCTCAGCAACACCTGACTCCTTAATCAACGTATGTCTGTCACCTGCCACATTTGTATGTTGCTTTGAACAAAAATGACTCTCAAATGACTAAATATAAATATATAATTATTATAAATACATTGATATAACAATAATAGCGATACTTTACATTGCGATGGAGAAATGTTCTTTCCACGTATCCCATTAAACTCTCCATGAGACACACAGACACGTACAAATGACAGCAAGCTTGGGGGTTACAGTACCGGGTCAGTATCCAGCGCTCCTGGAGTAACTGGTGTTAAGGGCCTTTCTCAAGGGCCCAACAATTGCCTCACTATCATGTTCTCTCTGTGCTGTGCAGATTCCCTTCTTGGCACTCTGACTTCCTATAGCCCTTACAGTAGTGCATGAAGAGGCCCCTTCTGGTAACAACATGAAGAAAACACATTAATAAGATGGACCACCTGTGTAATTTGCTTCATCAGTAGTACGGAGTTTCACAGCTGCCAACTTTGGTCAGCTGGCTGGCCTGAGATTTTCTGTTTGAGACAAGACTGCATACGCATTTACCTTGTAAATCTATAGGGTTTGTTAACTGCCCCAAAGCTTTTGATGTAGCTAATTGTATATTAAAGATTTAATACAATAATAATAATATATAGATTTTATAATAATATAGATTTGCTGTAAGATTTCTTGCATTAGCGCGAGTCTGAAAGCGTGAGTGTCAGGTCAGATGCGTGAGAACTGGAAACCCGGGTTTGTGCAAAAACAAGGAATATTGGTAGGAGAATGGTCATTTGTCCCAGCTATATGTTAAAATAAGACTGCGATCACATATAATCGTTAGTTTTTGTCGTGAAGTAATCATCTAAATAATAAGTCAACAAACACACAAGTCATCATATTTCTGTATCTTATGGGACACTTCGGTCGTTTCCTTTCGTTAAGTTTCACCTATAACGATTGAGAATGAGTGGAATTTCCCCCGCTCAGAAATCCGCACACCCATTGGTCAGTTTAGTCTTGTGCAAAACTTTTCTGAGATGCCATTGGCTATTTTTGATGTCCATCAAACATTTCCTGCTTTTGACGATGGGCTTTGTTTTTGTGATTTTTAATTGTAAAAGTCAGAGAACAGGGAGACTACCAGCAATGTAAGAATATGTTTAATAACACCGTTAATAAATTAAATGTTAAATACATCACTACGTATTTTGCTGGTACCGAGGTTTAACGAATTGTTCGTTCGTTTCCACATTCTCAACAGGAAGACAGCTAAGGCGTATGCTAAGTTATTGCAAAGTAAATCGAACGTAATGATTTTGGTATCATTATAATAGACCCACACAATTAAGGTAATTTCTTATTATCATCGCGGGTGGGCGACCCGTATTTACTACATTTTAAGTGTCAATATATTTTTAATTATCCGTAAGACAACTTTTCATGGTTTCAACAATTGTTTGGTAGTTAAGAAGCAGACGTTCTCCGCAGTTTGTTCTTTTTTAACAGCGATGACGTTCCAACTACTTCCTTGTAATAAAAAGGGCGAAAGATGGATTAACGCTAACATTTGTTTTTAGATATCAGTGTTATGACCCTTGGACGACACGCTCATGTCCGGAGCCACTGAACGAAGCAGGAGGCATCGCCCCCTGAAGATGTATCTGGTACATTCCGACTATAAAGTTGAGGATCACCTGGAGGGTGCCATTCGGCTGCCACGGGGGAGTCTATGTCAGGTGCAGGAGGATGGAAAAGGTGATCAGCTTTGGGTAAAGGTAAGCTTGTCTAGATAACTCACGTGTGAGCTGCACCTTTATCACTCCCTTATAACTTTTAACAATAGAATCTCCCTACATCAAACATCAGATGAATTGTCCTTCACTGTATTACACTGTAAGCTGACACAGTTGGCTTACCTTATCACATAAACCAGTAGAGTTTAACTCCTTTACTGTACAACCTAACAAAAAGTGCAACACACTTAAGCTATTAACAGGTTTGCTACCCTGTATTACATAATAACTTCTACTCCCTCATTTTAGGTGTTGGATTCTGGTTTGCTTGTTAAGATTGATAAAGAGATGCTAATAGATGTACCGGGTGAACTGTCAGGACTGCTGGAGGCCGTCGTAGATGCCGAGTCCCGCTTCCAGCTGTTTTTTAAGCCCCACCGACTGAAGCGGTTAGCTGCCCTGCCTATAGGAGCAGAGGTGAGGGTGCAGGTGGGACAGCTGGGCGAACTGGATGGGGTGCTGAGGTACCGGGGTCCACTGGCAGCTGGCAGTGCAGCAGTGCACTTCGGAGTTCAGCTGAAGGTAAGGGACAGTTCTGTCGACAAATTCCCTAAGCTTTTGCCTATAATATTCAATAGCAGATTTTTATCTTGATTTGTCTTTTTTGTTCAGCATATTTATGCAAGATATAAAGACTAACTTCTCTCCCATTTCTCACCTCTTCAAGTCACCGGCTGCAGGGAGGGTAACAAACAACGGGTCCTATAAGGGACACCAGTTCTTCCACTGTCCTGAAGGCTGTGGTGTCTTTGTGGCGGCCAGTCGAATTTTCCCGCGGTCATCTCGGACCAGCAACGCAGACGCTGTTTTGGCATGCGTCCGCGAACACGGTCCCACCCAGAGCACAATCCAGGCCCGCGCGACTGACTCCGTTCCCAATATCAGCTCAGCAGCCCAATTGCAGGTTGGGCATAGGGTGTGTCTCCTCATGGGACAGAACCCTGTGAGTGGAGAGGTTCGCTATATTGGGCCCTTGCAAGGGAAGACAGAACTATACGTGGGACTCATATTGGTTAGTATTGTTTCAGATTTTCAGCATTTCCTTTTCACTATGGTAGAAGCACAGGCAGTCATATTTCTGCATGTATTTGTGCAGGACAGCCCTGTGGGGTCGTGGGATGGCAGGTTTAAGGGGGAGTTTCTCTGTGCTGTGCCCTCCCCCCAGTATGGGCACCTACTGCCTTTGGCTAAAGTGGCCCTAAGCATGGCACCACCCACTGTAGAGTCTCTAAAGACTCACTGCCAGGCTCCAGGTAGTAAATGCCTATTTGTCATATTCACTTGACTGATTTGTATGTGATACCTTTTTACCGTGGTTACACCCATAATCATGCTCTGTCTCTGTTCTTTAATTCTCGTTCTTTCCCTGTACATAGTGTCCCCTTCCCATCCATCATCCAATGAAACAAGGACCCACCAGTCTTCAACACGCACAACCAACCCCAAGCCTTCCCATAATGCTTCATCCCTACTGGTCACCAAGCCTCAAGGCTCATCCTCCTCTACTGTTACTGACCAATCATATCACTGCCCACGGTCTCCCACCAAGATTGTGCCAGAACGCAATGAAGTCCAAAGTGAAAGGGGGGCAACGGGAATGGGGCTAGAGGTGGGCTGTATGGTTGAGGTGAATGACCCCCCTTTATATGGGGTTATCCGCTGGATTGGGGAAATCAGTGGCATCCCAGAGCCTGTAGCTGGACTGGAACTGGTGAGACCCCTATCCACCTTTTTGTCCCTGTGTTTGTGTCTGTATCTAGACCAGGGTTCCCCAGTTCTGGTCCTGGTGGGCCACAGTCCAACACAGGTTGCAGATTTCCCAACTCACATATACCTACTAAACCTGATAATTAGCTGGTTAAGATGGGCGTTGAGCAGGGATATCTACAAACTGTGTTGGATTCTGGCCCTTCAGGAAGGGAATTGGGGATTCCCGATCGAGACTGTGTAGAGTTCTTTTTTTGTTTCAGTCTTTTGCTTGTTTATGTGCGTTTGTATGTCTAGATGGAAAGCAAGTAGCTGTAACGTTTGGAAAAGAGAGATGCTGTCAGACTAATATACCGGCCAAGATATGCAGCCTTGATTTTGAGGAGTCTCAATATCCTTAACTAAATTTGGAGTAACATCTGATTTATCTTTATTTTGTTTAGTATTGTAAGTGAAGATATTTTTATGTAAGAAAGCACAATTTTTGCCCCGACTTGTCCAGGACCAGGAGTTAACCGCAGCGACAGATGGAAGTTACCTAGGTGAACGCTACTTTCGTTGTCCGGCCAACAAGGGGCTATTTGTCAAACTCCGGAACTGTAGGCGCGACTCACGGTTCCCTGCCCCAGAGACGCCAGCTAACCAGGTGCAGCGCTGCAACTCTATAGGTATGGTAGGCTCCTGCAGGGTTTTCAGCAAGTGCCATGTAATGAACACTATGTTACTTTTGGTCTAAAGCAACATTTGTTTGTGTTAACCTGACATGACCATACACAATAATAAATTTATCATTTTAATATGAAATTTGATTTTTTTTTAATGTACATTAGCATTAAAAAAATGGAGGACTAACAAAGGAGGTGCGTATATGTGTGGCCTACACCCAAATTCCATTCCAGGGCTTTTTCTCAGCTGAAGGTAGAATTGAGAAGAAGGTGTAGCATGATCAGTAGGTTTGCTGTACTTCAGGGGCATATGTAGGGGCAGGACAACAGGAGCACTGGCCCCAGCTGAAAGCTGATTGGCCACCAGAGTGCCCCCTCCTCTGTCACTCACCAATTCAAAACATATCATTGGCTAATGATAAGGTTGACTATTCTATATGAATTAAGGTCCCTCTTATGCCCTGCTTCCAAAAAGGCTTGAATCAACCAGGTCGTACTTATTCCAAAAGCTATATTAAAATGACTAAGGCACTCAGCTGACCTAAGCAGTTTTGAAGATGGTGATTTTATCATCATGTAGTCAGTGGTACTTCTGTGGCTGAATAACACCTTGCTAAGGGCGTGCACTGACCTACATGGTGATGACGTTGGCCCAACCTCCAGCTTTTGCAGACTGGAGCAGTGAACGCGTGGAGGAGAACACGCCCTCGCTCTATGGTGTCTTGGCCCAGGAACGCTACACAGGCTGGAAGAAAGGCATACAGGGCCACCTGAACTCCTGCTATCTGGACGCCTCGCTCTTTAGGTGAGGGGCACGTTTGCTTTTCCTGTCTGCTTCCATCTATGCATCCATGCATCTACCACCTTCTATCCTCTTATCCTGAGCAGAGACTCAGTGAGACCTTCCCCTGGCACCCCGCGTCTTCCTCTCCTCATATTTGCTTGTTCTCTTGGTTCCAGTCTGTTCTCCTGCTCAAGTTCAGCAGACTCAGCCTTGTTATGGCCCCTACAGCCCCAGGATGGCCCCCACTGCTGCCACGCCCAGGATCTGCTGCGCTGTGAGATTGTCAATCCTCTGCGTAGGTCGGTGCAAAAAAAACAAAAAACAAAAAAAACTGGATGGTGTGTGTGGGGGTTGTATGTATATTGCATTGTGGGGATCAAATGTCCCCACAATGTGATAAAAATCAGTTATTTTAACATTTTGGGGACCATTTTTCTGTCCCACAAGGGGAAACTCAATTTTATAAAAATGTGTGATTGCAAACAAAAAAACTAAGAATAGTCTTGTATTTTGTTTGGTTACTTATACTTACGGTTAGAGCTGGGTAGGTTAAGCTTAGGGTTAAGGTTGGGGTTATGGTTGTCATTGTTGGGATTAGGTTTTTCTCATAGAAATGAACGAAGGCTCCCCACAAATGTATGAATACAATATTAAGACATGTGTTTAACAGGCATGGGTATGTCTGCGCCAGTAAGACTATGGCCTTGCGGAGGTTGCTGGAAGCAGAGAGTTCTGACGCAGGCTTCACCACCCAAGAGAAAGGTCAGGCCTCACCGTGTGTTTCAGTGCCTGTGTCTGTGTCCATCTCACCTTCATCTTTTCCCCCACTTTTTTTTTTTCACTTGAGCATATCACCCTCTTTTTTTAGATCCAGAAGAATTCATTAATAAACTTTTCCAGCTGCTGCGGGTTGAGCCTCTTTTGAAGATTAGGTAACTTTGTCTCCTTCGAAGTCTCCCTTTATCAGATCTAAGCACGCATGCATATATATATGAGACATACACATTTAATATAATTCAGTTTCAGGTGCCTTTTAACGTGCTAGTAATGACTTGTAATGTAAAATATCACCACAAATTATTTATTTGATCTCCCCCTCCACTGGCCCTGCACTTTGACACACAGACTTGATCCGTGTTGGTTCCTTGTGTGCACGTTCCTGTCGAGCCACCTCTCTGCTGTCTCTCAGATCAGTCAGCAGGCAGCCTCAGGAATGTCACCTGTATCAGCTCTTCCCCCTGCCCAGTGCTTCATCCCCGCCGCTGTCACCCTCCACCACAAAATCTTTGAGGGTTGCCACTGTGCAGATCCTGCTAGAGACCTCCTTCCTGCATGCTGGGCTGAAATTTGCAGAGGTAACCCATCCAGCTGCACGCTGTCCCTGCAGCCCAGCCTACATGAGCTGACACTCGTGACAGATACCTAAAGGAATGCAGTTGTTTTTCTGGTAGTTATCGGTTGTTGTTCCTCTGGCATATAGGCTCCATCCTGTCTGCTACTATTGATGCCCAGGTTTGGGAAGGATTACAAAATGTTTGATGCTATCCTGCCCTCCTTGACTCTTGATATCACCGATCTTCTGGATGACAGTACGTGTTTTTTTTTTAATTTATATTCATAATACACTTTCTACTATGGATTGTGCCATATTGGTCCCAGTCTGAAAAAAACTGTCCCTGTATATTCCCAGCTCTAAGGGAATGCAGTATCTGTCAGTCCGTAGCAGAATGGGAGTGCGCACAGTGCTACGAGGACCTAGACATCAAACCGAATCGCCTCAAACAGTACTGCCAGATCTGCAACACGCAGGTAGCTATCGGGGTTTTACCTTACAGGTCAGCGCCACATCTGCCATAAACACGCCTGGCAGCCTCACTTAACGGTCATGTCTGCATGACAGCCGCCGGCTCACTGCACTGTCTCTGTGTCCTGTGTTACGCCAGGTGCACAGCCACAGGAAGCGTCTCTCTCACAAGCCAGACAAGGTGGGGGTGCCGGGGGGGCCCTGGGCAGGACCGGTGCGCGGCGCCCGCCAGGAAATGTCTCTGTTTGCAGTGACGTGCATCCAGACCAGCCACTACGTGAGCTTTGTGCGCTGTGGACCTACGCCCACTGATTGGTTATTCTTTGACAGCATGGCTGATAGGGAAGGTAAATTTGCTGTTCAGCCAATCAGGTTTCACTAAAATGTTTAAATGTACAGTGCTAGTTATAGAACTGTATTTTTCTCCTGGAGTTTAATGGCGTAATATAACAGTATAAGAGTGATTGATTAGTTGATGTAAATTTTTTATTTAAAAAGGAGGGATATTACTGTTAGAGTGATAAAAAAATATTCTCAGAAAGTAAACAGTGTGGTGTCCCCATTGGATACTCTAGTGTCTCATTTGTACTAGTTAGAGTGCAGATACAGCTTCCTCTTGTGTGTTCCAGGTGGAGAAAATGGCTTCAATGTGCCCCAAGTGAAAGCATGTCCAGAGGTGGCACAGTACCTAACTCAGTCGGACGGGGAACTTAGTCAACTGGACACCTCCTCCCTTCACGGTGCAGCCAGACGGCTGCTCTGTGACTCGTACATGTGCCTCTACCACAATCCCCAGCTAAGCTTGTACAAGTGATACACAGAGAGGCGTGTGCACATATACAAAAATCAGTATGCATGTAAATATAAATACAGCACTGAAGGACACCAAGTCACACACACGAATACACACACTCATAAGCACACAAATTTTTTAAAATGTACAAAATATATTTCTGTTTTGGAGTCCTGTGTTTTGTTCAGAAATGTTGCTCCCTAGAACTATGAGCAATGGAAATGAGAGCAAAGATTAAATATTAATTTAAACTTTAAACAGTATTAATTTTTACTGTAAATTATGTGGTTTTCTTTATTACATTATTTTTCTGATGATTTTAACTTTTTAGTGATGTATAAAATCCAAATGTTTAAGATGTGTTGTCCTGTGACTACTATTAAATAAAGACAACCGTTTAATAGGATAGTACAAGAATTACCACTTAAGTGTTTTGTTCTGCTTGCAAACATTTTAGATAGCTATGACGTAAAATACACGCGACAACAGCACTTTGTCGTCGTCATCCGCGACAAATCGGGAAGAGGACGGTTGACGATTGTCAGTTTTATTTTACCGTTAATTTTAATTCAGATGCATTTCTGAATGACTGTCTTTTGATAAATCAAAACTCCAGTGAAAACGAGGCTGAAAACTACTTGAAGGTATATCATATCATGAATTGGTGCGCTATTTATTTTAAAACCGATGTCCTTAGACGAATAGCTACAGAAGTATACGCGTTAAATTTTCATTTGACTGTTGATTAACGATGAATCTAAGTATCGGAATTTGTGCTAGATTAATGTTTGATGTCGGCTTTACCTAGTTATAGGATAAGCGTTCGAGTGTGTCCGTAGCTTACTGTTAATTCGAAGTTGGTGTTTCCCATATTCTCTTTTGAAGGATAAACACCGTACAACTTCTGTAGTGCTATGTCATATTCCTTATGTAATTTACTGTGCATACTGAGTAAATGGCAATTGTAAAAAGTGATAGCCCTAAATCTACTAGCACATTTAGTGTAAGTCATTTGAAGTCGAGTAGTCGCGTTTTTTATCGGGACTTTTGGTTTGACCAGGATTGTTTTCGGAGGCCATGTTCGCAGAATTCAGTGCCGAACCAAATACAGTGAAAGTCTTCACTAATCGTGTTCTGTTCATGCTTAGATAGGGACTCAGTATATTTTCCAGTGCTGTGTTTCACTTCAATGCAGTAGTGATCGCCGTCTTTACTTGTGTCCTGGTTCCGCGTCAATGAAACTGCCGGCTTTTGTTAGCCGAGGTCCTCGGAAAGGTTGCCATGGCGTCTCCAGGGGGACACGCTGGAGGAGCGGTTTCTACACGAGGAGGGGCCGGGGCTAGAAGAATGAAATGGGCCTTGGAGATGAGTCTAGGAAATACTAGGTAGGAGCAAACCTTGGTTGTCAACTTTAAAATCCATGCAGATTTCCCTTATTTAAATTGAGAGTGATTCTAATCGTGCTTAGATCCTGGTTGGAAATAAATAAAGCAATCTTTACCTTAGCAGGAGGGTGGGCCAATATGTAGAATATCTTTTAAGTGTTATTACATGTTAATTGTAGAACCGGTAAATATAAAGTTTGCATTGCCGTGCTGAAGCTATAGGATTGTATTGAAGCAGCATGTGGATGTCTCCAATTTGATCCTCGCTTCTTGCTCTCTTGAAGAAATCGGGGCGACCGGCAGAGCAGCCAAGGGGACGCTCAGTACCCTATTGGATATTCAGACAAGCCTGTTCCTGACACCAGTGTCCAGGAGGCCGATAGGAATTTGGTGGAAAAGGTGATTTAATTAAAATATTATACAAGGGTGTCACTGCTTAAACAAATGGTTTAGAGGTGAGGGGAAAATCGACTCTTGTTATAAATTACAATTCTTTGGGATGGCGATTTTTAGGCCACCACGAGAGTTAACTGATAAAAACTAGTATTGCTGTAGGTCCTGGAGTTTTTGTATTTAGTTATTAGTTAATTAGTAGCTGCATCAACTTCGACATTACCTATTATATCAAGTAGCACAGGCAAAGTAAACAAAGTAGCAGTTCATGCCTTACACATTCTAGGCTGTAAGGATGCCGTGGTTGGTCTCTGTGTATTAACCTTCTCTTTCTCCACAACCCAGAGGTGTTGGGATGTGGCCCTGGGTCCCCTGAAGCAGATCCCAATGAACCTGTTTATTATGTACATGTCTGGCAACACTATCTCCATCTTCCCCATTATGATGGTGTGCATGATGGCCTGGAGGCCCATCCAAGCCCTTATGTCCATGTCTGCCAGTGAGTAGCAGCATCTCATTTCAGTGCAGTGTATACTTATGATACACTGCATGGGTACTAACTATGCACAAATGTTTAGTACAGAGTACATTCCTATCCTACTGCATCTGCTTGCATCATCTTCTGGCTCCTCCCCTAGCTTTTAAGCTGTTGGAGAGTTCCAGTCAGCAATGGCTTCAGGGACTGGTCTATCTCATTGGCAACCTCCTGGGGTCAGCGTTGGCCATCTACAAGTGTCAGTCAATGGGACTATTACCTACACATTCTTCTGATTGGTTAGCCTTCATTGAACCACCTCAGGTAAGCTTTTTTCAGTTCTCTTTGGTACTACTTTATGAACAAGCGTACTATAAGGGCAAACTGATTTCTTTTTTCTCCTTCCCCCAGAGGATGGAGATAATGGGTGGAGGTATGGTCTTGTGAAGAAAAATTCAGCGATAACATACACAGTCTATGAATCCTGGACCTCCTGGCGAACTTTGAAACTGCTGTTTTTCTTTATTTGATTGCATTATCCGTTCCCAGATTTCCTGCTCCACAGTTTTTCCCAATAAAGATTTTCACTGTTAAAAAGAAGTACTTGTCGTGACTGTTTATTCTCTACATTGGGTTTACCCCTTGTCCTGGGTTATTCCTTGCCTTACGCGCATAGCTTCCAGGATAGGCTCAGACCCTCTCGACCCTGCATAGGAGAAGCGGGTATGGAAGATGGATATGAACTGTATTCTTAAGAACCATCAATACTTTAGAGAAAATTACGCCAGAGTCATTAAACGCTTTTTAATGAATTGACCTTTTTTTTGGATGCTGATCTAGAAGCATAGGTGAGTGATAGTGGCAATAGTGTGTTGGTTAGTCAAACGTGCTCAAATTTGTAGCCTGTGACTGGCGTGTGTTTGCAATCAAGCTGTAACACTATTTGACAGTAGTGAATCACATCTCTTCCAAAATCAGACTAAGGCAATGAATAATAGGTCAATCCAAGTAAAGTACATATAAAAGGAATTTAATTTCTTATTAGGTTATTGGTCTTATAAAGGAATACAAAAACTGCGTGATAAGGCGGGTTGTGATTTAGTCTTCGATTCGAGAAACGGTGGCGTTTCATACAAAAAAATCCTTAGCATTGCATGCATTCCCGTTTTTTCGCTGTTAGTCCGGTATTGCAAAACCGGTGGTTTTTATATACATACTGCATATATATGTGCCTACGAGCCTTTGTGTTAATGCCCGAGGTAAAATCCTGCGAGTGGGGTTTGGCTGGTTCTGTTAAAGTCAGGCAAGTTGGACTGGATTGGGCGTTTTATATGCATTCCTGAAACAATGTAGATAGAAACGCAAGGTACTTGTTTGTTTACGGAGAGCGTCTGTATTTTTCACCGTCTCTGGGAATGTTGTTAGGTATTGTTATGATTACACCCCCCACCAAAGCCGGGCACCTTACTCGACCGTTCCGACAAGGAGCGACTGCTTCTATATATAACCGAAACCCAGGGCAATTGAAGGGAAACGCGAAAACCAGACTGACAAACTTATTCACCTGTTGAAGAACACGGACAAGAATTAAAAAAAAAAAAAAAAACACAGATGTTAAAGGTTAAACAATAAGGGCGGAATTTTCTTTTCTCTCTAATATTAGAGCATTTTGTGCGCGGAATGTGAGCAGACATCCAGTCATACCTTACGCAGAAGGACGGGCGGCAGAATCCGGATGTGTGACTCCATAGAAACAACGCAAAGGCCCGCGGCGCTGCCGCCTGTCATCAGGAGTCCACACGTGGCCGAGTACCGGCCCAACTCGTTTTTATAGAAATGGGCTGACAGGGAATGTTTAAATACAGGGGACGGGGCTCCTCTTGGCATTTATTGACGCTAATTGCCGGGTTTGGACCTGGCAAAGCACTGAGTCCATGGCTACTATAATGCTGAGGTTTTGGAAACGAATTATCTAGAATATCGCATGTAACTTAGCTGATATGTATTTTTATCTTGTGTTTTTTATGTAAATGTTTTTTCTCCACTGTTGTGTAGTTTTGAATTATACTGTCCGTTTTGTAATTTTTAGATTCAGTTTTACGAAACGAATTTATTATATTCCATGAGTGAATTGATACAAATATTTGTTTTTTTCGAACACTACCGTTTTTAACGATAAGAGCAACTACTATCTGGACGTCACGCAGTTTTTTGTTTCGCTTATCTGATTGAGTCGCCCTCGACTGGATGCTGATTTTAAAAAAGACTCGATAGATCCACGAACATACTAGGATCTTAAAGTTACTGCAGCACCCCAGTGAAGTTTATGCTCCTGTGAAAGATTGGAGGACCGCTATGGAGAGATACGGCAATCACAAATCCGCGCTGAGATACCCTCACCCGTTTGTGAATGAAGTACAACTGACCAGCGCCCAGAAAATCAGGGTAAGACGCCACAGGTGTGGATCTGGGGGAGAGGGGAAGAATGAAAGGAAAAATAAATAGGAAAAATAATGTTTTCACTTTTTTTTTTCCCGTGAACCGTTTCTAAAACGTCAACCGTAATATTGATGGCTTTAAAACTCCGGGCTAAGTTGATCTTTCTGATGTCATGTGTCACCTTTCTGTGTTTGGTTTCTGTGGCTTTAATAACTTTCTAAAAATACTGCGTGCCTTTAGTTAATACTGGTATGTATGTCTTCTGATTGTGTTCTTTCTGTGTGCACAGGGGGTGCTGCTGGGGGCAGTGCTTTTCCCTACACGTCTCGTCTTGGCTGTCCTGTTCTTCCTGCTCATGTGGCCTGTCGCCAAACTACGATTAGCTGGCCTGTCGGCAAAGGAGCGCGCCGAGCCGGTGCGAGGCTGGAGGCGCTGGCTGCTGCACCCCATCGTCCTTCTGCTCAGCCGAGCCATCTTCTTCTCCCTCGGCTTTTTTTGGATCAGGATCAAGGGTCGCAGGGCGGATCCCCGGGAGGCGCCCATATTGGCTGTGGCCCCCCACAGCAGCTTCCTGGACATATTGATACTCTGTCCGGCCGCGCTGCCCACTGTAGTGTCGCGTTCGGAGAACAGCAGCCTGCCCGTAATTGGAGGTGAGGGGGTTGAGGAGGGAGATTGGACAAATGGAGAAGAGTGAAGGGGTGGTAAAGGATCTGCTAAGGGTTACTGAGAAAAGACTGAGGAGCAGACTCTGTTTCTCTGGGTCATACTGCTGTGTTTTGATGGCATCTGTGTCTTCCAGCCCTACTGGAGTTCAACCAGTCGCTTCTGGTGAGTAGGAAGGACCCCGAATCCAGGAGACGATGTGCAGCTGAGCTGAAGGAGAGGCTGACCTCGAATGGCCGCTGGCCTCAGGTGCATGTCTACATGTGTGCAAGCGGCAGAGCATCTAGTCATGCGAGATTGTTGGTAATGTCGTCATCATCAATCATGCAATGCCTCTTTGCCGTATTGGACAGATGCTGTTGTTCCCAGAAGGCACTACGACCAATGGCCAAGCACTCATCAAGTTCAAACTTGGTCAGTATTGTGAGCCTCAAAGATGTATGGCACTGGCCAAAAGGAGGAAGCAGTGGTGGTTCTAACTTGTATGACACACTGGGAAAACCTCCCGCCCCCCCACTGGGCAAACTGTATTCACAGCATTATGAATGAATTGTGGTTTATTTGGTTGCATTTCATAGTGTGACTGATTTTACTACTTGCATATGTTCTGTACAAAGTTAAAGGTGCACTATTTCATAGCTTCCCCCCCCCACCCTGAGGTCAGCCCATCCCCCTCTTCATCTCATACTTCTGAGTGATAGCCTGCCTACCTCACAAACTAGAATCGGGGGGCTCAACCCAACTGGGCTAACTGACTCATAAGGTGACATGATGTCATTGACCGGATATGCAAATGAACAATATTGAACCAATCGCGCAGATGTCACCATTCTGATTTATTATTACCTTTTGTGTGGGCGCCTCAGGCGGCTGCCCGTGTCTATACCTAAATCTGCCAGTGGCAGGAAGAATTCCCACTTTTTGAAGGACGATGAATATAGACGTTGCTGCGTTTCAGGGGCCTTCATGGCAGGAGTTCCTGTGCAACCAGTACTGCTGAGCTACCCCAACAAACTGGTACGTCCTGCATTCCTAGTTAAGATGCGCCTTCTCTCGCCTCGGTGGATAGCACTTGCAGCCTGCTACATCTAATTTTGCTGCAGGGTGAGCTGTACCTGTCTCTGGGACAGCTGAATAAACGGTGCATGTGTGTTACAGAATACTGTGTGCTGGACCTGGAAGGGGACAGACTGGTAAGGGGCTGGCTTATTACTACTCCAGTGTACATCATGAATGGGTGGTACTGGTGATCCTGACGGTAATAACTGCTTTCTTCCTGCCTACAGGATGGAGGTGCTGTGGCACACTGCATCTCAGCTGTATACCAACTTCACTGTAGAGGTGTGTCCCTCCTGCCTGACTTTTCCCATTTCTTTCCTCTTCTCTTATTTGCTCCGCCCACACTGTAGATATTTACCGTCGTGTCATCTGATGGCTAATTTCTGGCCAGCTACCCTCCTCTGTTCCACGTTGCTTTTCGTTATGATCTCGTTGGTGAATTCTCCGCGTCTCTGTGTGGTTGCAGTACCTCCCAGTCTACACTCCGTCTCAGGAGGAGAAAGCGAACCCCACCCTCTACGCTGCCAACGTACAGAAACTCATGGCTGAGTGAGTCCTTTGCAGACGAGCTAAATCCACACATTTTCCGTATCTGAACCGTGCCGAGGAAATTCTGCATGAATGTGCTTACTTTTCGTCGATCTGCTAAGCTCCTGTGCATATGTTAGCGTTCTGTATTGTGTGCATATGTCTCTGTACAAGGCACTGTGTGTGTGTGTATTTGGTAGTAACTGGGCAGAGGTGGAAATTTCAGGTCCAGAAAGTACGAATCCAGATCAGGATTTTGTTTCAACCAAACAGTGGAGTACTCTGTAACTGTCACTCTTTATGCGCAACTGGTTGGTTGAAACTAAATCACGGTCTGGATTTGTACTTTCTGGACCTGAAATTTCCACCTCTGTAACTGGGTGAGACTGCTGTCTCAGGTTGTGTGATTCATTGTGGCTTAACTCATCAGGAAATTGGGGATCCCAGCCACTGACTACGTGTTGGAGGGCAAGATTCCAGTGCAGAGGCTGGGCTGTTTGTCCCTCCCAGTGGAAGCTCCAGGCAGAGAGACTCTAACCCTCCTACAGTGTGCAGGGTGAGAGAGAAGGGACTGCACTGTATCTCTTCCTGTCTGCATATTTTTATACGTTATTGTAATATACATACTTTTTAAGTACTTGTCTTGTGCTTTTTGAAATATGATGTGCTCTCTTTCTCAGTCTTGGCACATCCAGTGTGGAGAGCGCATTGAGAAGGATGATGGACCGCTGTCAGTCAGGCCGGGAAAGTTGTGTCGGAGTAGAAGAGCTCGGCTCACTGCTGCAACTGAAAGACAAGCGGACAGCTGTGGACATCTTTGGCCTGTATTCAAAGGTGCAGCATAACGGCTCATACCGCCAATGTTATTGTTGAGTATAACTGTGTTTACGTGACGTTAAAAGTGGTTCTCTCTAGAAGGGCATCTTCAGGTAGACTTGGCTAACTAACTCACAATAACTACATTCGCGGTCACACTTGAACTCCGATCCTGAAAGAAAGGACGAGAATCTATCAACCGATATTTGGTGTCTGTTGTCCTCATCTGTAACCCACTGCATCAATAGACATGGATAAGGATTTGTGGCTGCGGGTTTTTCACGTATGTCTCTGCGTTTAGGAAGGCCGGATGGATCTGAGACAGCTGTACCTGAGTGTAGCCGCTGTCTCGGGTCTCTGGAGCCTGGAGTCACTCATTCAGACTGCTTTCACTGTGAGCATCTCCCTCCCACCGTATCTGTTTGATTTTTTATTTATATAGTTCATATCGCAAATGACATTTATCATGCATATGGATGTTACAGCTCTTTGATGGGGACCGCAAGGGCAGCCTAACTTCTGGGGAGCTCAAAGACCTGCTGGTGGCACTTGTGGGATTCTCACAGAACAACACGGAAGAGCTATACTCAGGGATATCCAGCAGAGGGCAGCCAACGCAGGGTAAGAAAAGCTGTGGAATTTTTTTTAAATATGTAGATTAACAGTTTGCAAGAATAACGGGAGATAAAGTTTACCCAGCATTTTATCTGTTTTTTAGTGTGTTTGAACTACATAAAATGGAAAGTACTCTGGCTTGATGCAGTGAACCTGAGTGGATAAACCAGTGGAGACTCACTAAATACAAGACTGCTTAGCTATAGGTTTGACTCAGAAATTTGTTTAAATCACCATCACTTCCTGTTTTGCTATGTCTGACAGAGGACCTGAGGACACTGCTGACAGACCATCCCACTTATCAGAAATTGTTTAGGGAGTATCTGAGACCCGTGGATGTGCTGGGAAATGGCATTAAAGGGCTGGTCATCAATGGATCAGCTACGTCCCACAAGAAAGCTGACTGATCGGGAAAAAAATGGGCAGGGCATGATCTGGGACTTCTATCAGTCTTGACACATCCAGTGTGGAGAGCGCTTTGAGAAGGATGATGGACCACTGCCAGTCAGGCCGGGAAAGTGTCGGTGTAGAAGAGTTCGGCTCTTGGTTCGGCTCACCAAGTATGGTATGTGCTTTACTGCATTCTGCAAAGCTTGTGAGAGTCTGTTTGAAAGCAAAATGCCATGACTCGCTGTATAAAAGTGTATGAAAGACTCTGAATATGAAGAAAACCGCTCTCACATTTTATACGTCTTAGATAAATGTTGTATGGTTTGATGTCTATTTAATAAATACTACATTATTAGGTATGTGTTTTAAAAGAAATTTTCAAATTGCATTTATTTTACTTTTACAATTGCGCTGTAAATGAAGAATGTCAGAATATATTAAAAGATATAACTGGAACAATAGTGTCATTTTTGATCTGAAATGTCAACTTACTCTACAACTGTAGCTTTTCCCCCATCTGCCGCTTTCCTGCAGGGCCCCAGCCTATAGGTCCATCTCTCTGACTTGTTTTCCAGTTTGTTCTCCTCACACTTCTGTTCACCTTCCTCCGTCTGCCTGGCAGTGCATCCCACGTTCCTTGCATCACTCCCCCCATCCTTTTCATTTATTGCGTCCTTCATGATGAGCCAGCCCCCTTCTGAGCCTCATTTTCTGATCCTGACTGTGATCCTCTCTCGTCTTTTATTCCTCCTCTTCTCCCCTATCCTGTAAGTCCCTCAACAAATCTGTCCTTTACCACCACAGCAGACCTCAGATAATCTCTCCTCCTTACCTGAGACAGGCTTGTTTCTCTTCCTCTTTCCTATTTTTTTGCTCTCTCCTGACTTGTTCATCTTTTCCTTCCCCATTTCAGCTTCCTACCTCCTACATGCTTTTGCTGATTCTACATCCGATCTTTCCTTCAGGCCTAGTCCTCCTCGTGGTTTGGTCCACCATGCATTCCCCTTGCTCTCTGCCCCATTCCTTTCTCCATTTCCCCTCTTCCCTCAGCTGTTGACCATGCTTTCTTCATTCCTTTCCTTCCCCATCTGGGTCTGTCTTCCACTGAGACTGCTTATCCCATCTGCCTTGTCCACTATTCTCCACTTTTTATGATGTAAGGAGTGGTGTTTTGGAAGTGCATTGTTTTTTATACGAGCTCATTGGGGCAGAATGATATGGATTATTGACAGTGATAATGTTATTAGGTTTGAAAAACTAATGCTGGTCTTGAAAAACTAGTCATGGATCAGAGTCGAGGATACAGAAAGTTCAAACAAAATCCTGCTTGCATTTTGGAGGCTGGAAGATATGAACCTTCTGCAACAGAATTCTGATTGAGATGGATCTTTTTTCTGCTACTGGAATGTGCTGCAAATGAATGCCTCTGATGCCAGTACTTTTTGTAATTCTGGTTGGTAATTGGAAGATTCGCCGTGGGAAGTGTCTTGCAGAGGTGTAGGTCAGGTCAGGTTGGGGAGCGTGCGCTGATGTAGAGCGTTGCCGCACCCACCACACAGCGAAACTCCTCCGGATCCAGCGATTTCCCCAGGCAGACACACGGTCCAGTCCCACCCTCCGGAAGTGACCGTCCATCTTCCGCAACCAGGTATTACGTGGGCGTCCCCTCGGCCTGGTCCAGCCAGTTGGGTCTTCAGCAATGAGGATCCTGCGAGCTGGATCACCGTCAGGGAAACGCACCACATGGCTGTAGTGCCGTAACTGACGCTCCCTCACAATGCAGGTAATGTGCCTCATTCGGGACTCATCTAGCAACTGCTCATTTGACACAACCAGCGGTACCCAAGGATTCTCCAAAGAGACACAGTACCAAAGGCGTCCAGTGTTCATCTCAGCTCACTGGATAGTGTCCATGTCTCACAGCCATACAGCAAGACAGGGAGCACTAGAACTGTTCGTCCTCTTGCAAATATATCAGGAATGCCATACACCCCTTTCCAGCAACCTCATGACCCCCCCCCATGCTCTCCCAATCCATCTGCTGACTTCATTGGAAGAGTCACCAGAAACATGAATTTCACTGCAGAGGAAAGTAAATCTCTCGACAAGGTCGACATTCTCCCCGCAGACAGACACACTACTGATGGCTGTGCCTAAGAAGTCATTAAATGCCTGGATCTTGGTCTTTATCCAGGACACCTGCAATCCCAGACACTCAGACTCCTCCTTCAGTCTCTCGAGAGCCCCAATCAGGGGACGACTTGGGCATAAAACCAAACTGCTCCGGACACTGACAGCCAAGGAAGTAATCAGATCCTGTTAAGGATGACCCTAGCAAGGACATTACCCGGCACTGAGAGCAGTGTTATCCCCCTGTAGTTGCTGCAATCCAGGCGATCACCCTTCCCTTTCCAGATCGGGACTACAAGTCAGTTGGGATGATGCCTGATTCCCAAATGGAAGCAAAGATTGCCTGCAATGCCAGGAGGACAGCCTTACCACCAACCTGGAGTAGTTCACCCCGGATACCACAGATCCCTGTGGCCTTCCCTACCCTCAGCTAATTCACCACCCATGCAATCTCAATGACATTGGGTGGTTCACAGCTGATCGGAGGATCAACCTCAAGAACCGTGGACCCAGAGATGTCCAACATCCTAGCTGGAGGGTCAGCTTTAAACACAAAGTACTCAAACTACTGCTCAAAAATGAGGTCACAATTGCAGTGTCATCAGTAAGGACCGTCCCATCACCCGCCCTGACTGCAAGTCTCCGAGGAACAGATTCAGATGTGCGTAATGCTTCGATTCCCCTGTAAGCAGGGGTGTAGACTGGGTATGATTATATGGCAAGGAGGACACACTGCAGATCATTGACCGCTTTCACCTAAGAGGGCAACCATGACAGAGAATAACCACAGATAAGGTTAGCATTTCATTAGCATTCTATTCATTAGCATTCATCAGTAATGACAACAGTTGACAATCATCTGATGTAAGTCTACCTCATATACATGATAGTTTTGACCTTAAATTACTGACTGTACTTTTGGGCACATAGCCAATTCCCTAAAGACACAACTGTCCCATTTCCACTTTTACATCATCCTGATTAGTTCAGATGCTGCATGGATTGTCTTGCAGACTTGGTTCATAGGCTGTCTGTGCAAGGGGTAGAATGCCACAAAGAAATAAGAAATGGACCAGAACCCTGCGCAAGGTGTCTCAGCCTTTTGTCCTATACTGCCTGCGTGTGACAGGCTCCATGATTTTGCATGACCTTGACCAGGAGAAGTTAGAAGATGGATGGATGAATAGGATAAAAAAGGTTTGGGGAAGTTTTACTTGCGTAAATGTTCTGAGGGCAGAACAAAAAATGATTGGTTCAGAGGCATAACTAATCAGATTGTAAAGAAGGTGGGTCTAAGTAACTAGAGGAGGTGGGACCAACCAACCAGATGTCTTTAGTAGCTTGGACCTCCTTTAGTTTGCTCAGCCCATTCAGGAAAGGCAGTCTAAGTTGTGTGGTCATCTTCATATGACACCATTACAAACATACTTTTTATAGAGGAACCAGGTGTTATGACCTTGCATTCATCCTTTGGATATGGATGTATCTTCCATTACATATAATTTTACAGATATGTATATTGCTTTTCTCTCTTCTTCAGACACACAAAAGTTACATACCTGTAGTTTAATTTCCATCTGGTCTAACCAGAAAAATGGAGAGGTTGAGAGACTTGGACTCATCCAATTCCAACGTCTGCCTGTGTCTGCTGAACAGATGCTGAAACGGATGTGGCTTGTGTTAAAGGCCCAGGCAACATAGTCAGGTCTGCTGCATTTATTTTTCCAGATTCTAACTGGGACAGCAAAAGTGGATCTTCTGAAAAACAGCCAGAATTAGATTCTGATATCTCTATTACAGGCACCTGGTTGCTTTGCGTTCCTATTCCTTAATCTAACATGGAGTGTGACTGTACAATGTCATACACTGCCCCATTCTCTAACGCAGTGTGATGATACAGCCTCATGCACTGACTCTATCCTGTTCTACAACACGGAATGTGATGACCTTAAATACTGACAGTGCCCAGTTCTCAGAATATAGTGATACAGCCTGGTGCTTAGGCTCTGTCCTGTTCAAAGCAGTTGCAGGCTGTACCTCAAAAGTCTGGATCCTTACATGCACTGTGCTACTTTGTGCGTTGTTCATTTTTTTGTTTTCACTACATTCACTACTGTAAACAATGTACATTGTTACTTCACTGTCCATGCACATTATCCCATTTAGTCCAGCCCCTAATCTCTTGTATATACTTATTTTATTTATTTAAAAAATTGTATTTTTCTTCCTTATTGCTATAGCCTATTAATGGTTATTTTTAATTTTAAAATCTTGTTGCTGGCTCTTATTGCTTCTGGCTAGATCCCTGCACAGTCCAGGAGCAAATTAGGTAATAGATTTCACGACATGACTCTCCCCGATTCTCCAACAAAGAATCTCAAATTGCCACCTCACACACTGACTGTCACGTCCAGCCTGCTCCGCCTGTCTGATTCCTATGCTTTCCCTTGGGTGTGGCTCCAAATCAGCCACGCCTATGACCTGTCAGTCTTACCTCTTGTTCCTGCCCTGCTGTTGATCATTCACAGCTGTTTTCTCCTCATTAGCACAGTTTATAAGCGTCTCAGTACAGTGTCCCTTGTCAGTTCATTGTTGCATGTTCATGTCTTCTGTAAGTCCTGCATGTTCCAATAAAACTTCCCCGTCGGGGGTTTGCCTGTTCAGCCCGCAACTTAGGTCGTTCTTATATTTGCTGATGTGACACTGACTCTACCCCATTCCCTGAAAAAATATCCAATTTTTGAGCACAGATTCTGTTCTGTTCATAAACACAGAATGCAGCTGTGCAGCTTCAAACACTAACTGCCTCATTTCTGGAAACAAATGGTGAAGATCG
>JAODJU010000014.1:14846012-14874155 GCA_026776725.1 Gnathonemus echidnorhynchus | reverse complement strand
CCATACAAACAAAGTGCCCCCATCCCCACCCGGGAGCGGACCCGCTGCGACCGGAGAGCGGCAGACCTCCCGCTAGAGTTGCCAACCGTCCCGAATTGTCCGGGACATCCCAAAATATGGGTCCCTTCAGTGAACCCTACCCCCCGCCCAGCCCAAACCGAACCCCCCAATTCGCCCAGCAGGGCCCAGAGCGTCCCAAGATACCCCAGACCGCCCGCCAGGGCCCCACCACAATGCAGCAGAGCCAAGGACCACCCGGCCCGCGGCCCACGAGAGGAGGCCGCCCACACCGGCCAGGGCCGCCTGCATCCCCCCCATGATGGATCTTCCACCTGGCGGGCCCCCCCACCCGTGCAGAGCCAGAGACAGAGAGTTAGACAACCTTAATCCCTAACCAGCCCTAACCTTAACCAAGCAAAATATAAGACTTTTGATGTTTTTAGTTTTTTGACTGCAGACACAGATTTTTATAAAATTGAGTTTCCCCTTGTGGGGACTCACAAAATAACAGGTTATCATCACATTGTGGGACATTTGGTATACAGTATACATAACCCTCCCCCACACACAAAGCAGACAAATTAGAGATGCCAATTCATTGAAATCTACCCCAACAGTGAGAAAGGTAGGAGTGTGTGCACTACCAACTGAGCAGAAGTACTGTTGCACAAAGGGGAAAATTGTCACTTTACTTTAAATGCTTATTTGTATCGATGTGTACTACTTTCAGGTAGTCCCTGGATGGACTCTACACTTACAGTGACCTTGCATTGTGTAATCTGTCATGGATGGATGGATGCAGGCCTGTAGCCAGAAATAAATTTCGAGGGGGGGTTCTGCAAATATCAAGGGGGGGGGGGTCAAACTCGTTATTTTATTCCTTGGTTGGGAGCAATCAAATTTCAGGGAGGGAGGGTGGTTCCAGGCTACGTGCCTGGAAGGATGACGGTGACTGCATAGATGATTTTTTTTCTATGTGAAACATAAATTATAGGATTTTTATTAATCAATAAAAATATGTAGAGCAATATAAACATAAAAAGGGAGAACATTTAACTTGGTCATGCTCACCTGGAGCCTATCCCAAGCTGATCAGGTTACATCCTGGGGTACATTTGCCAAAAGCTCCCCTTAATGTACATACAGTAGTTGGAAACATTCAGTTATATGTTATGTATGTTGCAGCTATGCTTTTGGCAAATGTACCCCAAGACAGTATGTCAGTCCATTGCAGGGCACATAGAGCCATAGAAAAAATTAAGAGACCACAGTAGAATTTTTTGTTTCACTTATTTTTCAATGTATGAGTGAGCGTGCCTGAATAATATGTATGTTTTTTGCAAACTGCACCCTAGTACTTGTCCATTTCTCATTAATGAAAGGCTGCTTTCTTGCTTTATGGGACTTCAGTCCTGTTTCTAGGAGCCTGATACAAACTGTCCTAGCAGTGCACTTCACACCTGCACTTAATGTTTCCCATTCTTTTTGACAGTCACTTGATGTTGTCCTCTGATTCATGAGACACTGACGGATATGTTAACAGTCTTCTCAGACATTAGAAACTCGCTTCTGTCCTTTACCTGGCTGGTTTCTGGTCGTTCCCAGCATCTCCTGCTTCACCGTATTCTTGTGTAATGCTGTCTTAGAAATTTTGAACCTGGTAACAACCTGCTGCTCAGTGTAGCCTTCTGCCAGCAGAACCAGGATTAAACCAGGATTTAAAAATGCAGATGGCTGTATATACACACTCACAATCGTAAATGTAGCTGCATGTCTCTATATTGTGGGAATAAACCCATAACACGGGGAAAGCATGCAAGTTGCACACATGTGGCACAAGCAAGATTGGAACCCCCAACCCTAGAGGGGTGAGAACCCTAACCCTAACCCTAACCCTGACCCACTGAAGCACCATGCTGTCCACCCACACACAAAACCGAAAACAGTAAAAACCTTTTCAGGTTTTATTTTACAAGTGAAAACACTGTTAATTTTGGGGGGGCATGTTAGGATTATCTGATTTTTATTTGAAGTGCAAACTCCCCCTGTCTTGGCTGTACAGGCTTGTACAGGCATCAAATTAAAGCATAGAACAGGGTTGTGGCTAGTCTTATCCGCAAAAGGGCCAGTTGGTCTGAAGGTTTTCAGAACAACCTGTAGGTCAGCTGTTCAAAGCCAGATATGAGGACTCTTCAGCCAATCAGTCCTCTAAATAGTAATCAGATTAGGGAGTTGAATGGCCCTTTCTGGATAAGACTGCCTCCCCCAGGCCTAGAACATACAGATTTATAGTAGCAGAAGAATTACGCCTAAATTAAAGTGGATGAAAAAAAAAAAAAAATCAAAGACATCATTTACCACTAGGTGCCAGTATAGAGATCCAAATTGCTTTAATATTGTCAATACCCTGCTGCACAGAGTCCTGGAAAGGTAATGGCCAGTCTCAGCTTGGTAATCAAATAGTCAGGACAACAGAAATGGCCTATAAGGAGAATTGTTGCTCATAGTGGTAAAGTGCATTTTTGGCTTCCTTAGACCTGAACACGTTCTACAGTGTAGATATTAAAGATAAAGATAAAGATTAAAGCTTTATTGTCATTGTACAAGTACAATGAGATTTCGTTTGGAGTGCGCCAGCAGATACACAGTAAAAAATTACAATAAAATCCAAAGAATAAAATATGTACACACACATACATATACACACATTCACAGTGAATAAGGTGCTGGTAAATTAGTGCAATATAATCATACTCATGAATGGTTATGATTTTGTATAAAGTGCAATGCATGAGCAATTTCGCAGAGGTAGAATTAGAGTTATACAGCATGTTTAAGTACACAAATATTCAGAATGTTAGAGATGAATTCAGAAGTGTGATAGCATGTTGTATTTCAAGCTTAATTAATGAATTATCTTTAATAACATATAGCCTACCATATTTACTCACTTACCTAGTCAGTTTTAGTGACTAGTGATAGTTGCCTTGCTCATATTTAGTCGGTTTGAAGAAAATGTAGGGAGTTTTACGCGTTGTGTCCGTTTACAATCGAAAAGACGCCTTCCAAACTCTGGTCTACCCGTTTTATTATGAAGTTACTTTACGAACTTCGAAGCAATCAGTAATACATCCTAACGATAGAGGGCGATGTTCAAAAGTTTGAGTTGAAAACACTCTTGGCCAGGACGCCTGTGAAAATTCAGTGGTTATTCCGGAAATCCGACAGTGTTTATGCTGCACGCCGACAGAACGAACTTCACGTGTGGAATTAGCGTTCTGTTTGTTTAATTTGGCTCTTTATATTTTGGCGTCGTAAAATATACTAATTTTGGGAAAAAAACATCGTTATTGACATCACTTCTTGGTCGTGTATACTTTTGTCGGCCGCCATGTTTTTGCAATATTACTTAAACGAAAATGGAGATAGAGTCTATACCTTAAAGGTAAGTTGTAAAACAGTTCGTGTATTTTAGGTGCATTGTTGTTTGTGTTTATATGTAGATTAACGATTACAGATGTGAAGGAATGGAGTAGTTCGATAAGTAGATTCAACGTAGCTGCTTTTGGTTCGTTAATGGTTAATTGGCCTGAGAAATAACTTTCAAGATTAATATTGATCACAGGCTGAAATTCTGGTGCAGGCAGCAGCAAAAAGTACAAACGAACATATAGTGCCAAACAAAATGAAAACACGGTACTTCTAGTGCGATCAAATAAACGTGGTGATAATTATTTAAAATAACACAGTGCACAAATAAGATCCTGAAAACAGACTACTGTAATTACAGAAATACAGGTAATAATAATAATTAATTGGCGTATGGTATATGTGCAATTAAAGAAAAGATAGTACTCAAGTTCTACGGCTTTTAAACTTACCCAACTATTCATTTGAAAAAGTAACCCAACTTTCTCAGGAAGGGTAGTTACTGCGTCTACTACTTTAGAGGAGAATGTTAAAGAAAATAATACTCGATTTTGGAACACTGTGCTATGACGTGTGTATAAAACTAATTCTCCCGACACTACTGAGTTTTAGAAACTCATCAGTGTTTCTTGATGTCTTTATTTTCTTTATGCAACACAGGCTGTAATTTATGTAGATGTCAATACACTGCACTAGTCTGTGTATACATTATTGATAATACATATTTTACACTTAAATTTTACACCTATCTTCCAAGATATAGCAATGTAACCAAGATGAGTGAATGTAGTGTGAGAATCTGCACAAGTTAATGACACATGCAGGGAAATATGTTTTCATGGTACTTAAATGCAGCACTGATCACTGTTGACGTGATTTCAAAATGTCCTCATAGAAGCTGGATCCTTCAAGTCAGCCGACCTGTTCAGCCCATCCGGCCCGGTTTTCTCCTGATGACAAGTTTTCCCGGCACAGAGTGACGGTGAAGAAGCGATTCGGCCTCCTGCTTACCCAGCAGCCAAGACCCATCCTGTAACCTGGACTTTCACCCAAAGTGATGACCCAGAGAGCACCTTCAACCCCTGCCCTGTTGTCACACATTGACTCATTTCATTCTGGACTCTGTGTAACGTCTTCCATTCATGTCTGTGGATAAATATCACATTGGAAACTGACCTGCTATGTGATTATATGCAGTTTTTTTTTAAATCCCTTCCATGTACTCCTCATGTTAACCCTAACCTATGAATATTTTGTTAGACTTTTCTTGAAATAAAACCATTAAAATGAAAATGGGCCAAGGCCCCAGAGTCCAGATTTTCAGTGTTCATTAGTAGTGAGCTATTAATGTGATTTCTTGATATGCATGCAACCAATATGGTTTCTAATCACAAAAGGCTCAAAATAAGTTTTATAGGCCACCCTAATTAGAAACCAGGTAAATATTTCACTTGGGCTTTAAGTGTAGTTGTGCATCATTCAGTCCAAACCTATGCAACAACTTGGGCTGCTTTAAACCTGATCCTTCAGCATGAGTAGAGATGTCACTCGTTTGGACTGAGAAGAAAATAGATATCGTCATATCTCTTAGAGCCACAGGTAGAAATAAGTGGAGTAGGCTACTGAGGGTGTGCCAGGTCGTAGAGTTTTCCCAGATCTGTGCAATTTCCTAATCCAGTGACTGAATACTTTAAGTCGATAAACTAAAAGTGTTTAATAAATATGTATTTCATAGGAAAGCCATTATTCACAGGCAGCACCAAAAGAGGACGTTCTGGACAGCATTTTATTAAGCAGAAATACAGTAAAAAGTCACAGTCCTTTGACCAATTCTCAGTTTCAGCAACAGGCTGACAATGAAAACAGCAGTAAAAGACTGAGAGGAAGAGGGAGTGAGATTTGTTAGTGGCAATCATACAAATACATTTGATACCGTGTGGAAAAAATACAAACCTTTGACCCACTTGATTTAACAATCCACTAACTTTTCAGAGTTAACAGTAAGGAATTTAGGTCTTGACCAACAGTTCCGGCCAGGTCACTTCCAGAAAAAGCCTGTATCTCATTAGATTGTTGTGTATTGCTGGTCCTCCTACAGAAATGAAACTAAGACATGGACCTTGTCATCCTCTGTCAAACATAGTTTGGGTATTAGAAACGTTATTCTTGTTTTTCTCAGTCTTTGTGTGGGAAACAAGATCACTGGGGCTAGCACACATCTAATATCTGCAATACAACATCCTGTCATAGCCCGACTTGGCATTGTCCCTCTCCCAATATTTTCAAGGTTTTCTTATATATCTGGCCCAATTACCTGGCATTTCGTACACATATTACTGTAATAATCACAACATGTATAATCTCCAGTCTTACTGTTTCATTTCAAACACACTCTTAAACTGGCGACAACGTACGTACGCTAAAACGATTATGACTAGTAAACATCGCAAACACTGCATAGTTCCCATCAGAGACAGACCCCTAAAACGTTGATATTCTGCACTTGCATCTGCCCTTCACTTGCCATCAAGAATATTTTATGAGGGAATTTTATGTCAATCGTTCTGGCTTAACACAAATTGGGTTTATTTATTAAATGAGAAAACTTGTATTATCCTGGAGGAAATTGTTTGTGATTGCACACACAAGCACACATAAGCCAAAAATATACAATAGACAAAAATGGGCAACACACAGTAGCAAACATAACAATTTCTGCATAAAAATATATAAATATAACATATAAAGCTGGCAATTGAGGGCAGTGGTGTAATGGTTAGGGAAGACTGCAAGGTTTGAATCCTGATCGGCAAGGTACCACCCCCAAGCACTGCTTCCCGGGTGCTGAATTAGCTGCCCCCTGCTATGTCACGAAGTCACATATGGGTTACATGCAGAGGACGCATTTCGTTGTTGTGCACTGTGTACTGTGGTGTGTCAGCAATGATCTCTAAATTCTAATAAATAGGTGTGTGAATATGACGATGAATAAAGTAAATATTCCAGTAGGAGATAAAACAATTTAAACAGGATATATTGCACTAATCCCCTCCCCCGCTACTTTGTTTCTAAAATAACATAACCTGTCGTAAGTCTGAAAACCCTGGAATTAATGGTTTTGTTCTACCAGCAGCCCACGTGCGTGGAACTGCGCGCGGAACAAAGCGAAAGAGGAAGTACAGGCCGGCGGCGCGCACGCCTGGATACCGAAGCGCTCGGCGGCGCGCACGCACCAGCTCAACGGACACTGTGCGCGGTGACTGGACGCGCCTAGGATTCGCTGGAACCAAGAAGAGCAATGAAAATGCGGACACTGGGAGCATAAGGCGCTAGTAGGAACCACTGGGTAAAAAGCATGTTTTCATCCATTTCGTGATGTAGTTGTACAAGGGGAAACCGGCGAATCCTTAAGCGCGGAAGTTATTACGTTATATGAAATGAAAATAAATAAGCGGCAGGTTCGAGTAAAAAACAAGTTGGAATAAATCTGAAAGTATTGAGCTCTACTCAGCCGGCTGGAATTATACAGCCTCTATTGACTAATTTGTCCCCTTGCTTGATTTTTATGGATAGCTAATTTACCTTATTGTAAGATACTGTTAGTACAATATGTCGGGAGATACATTTATACGTTGCTTACACCGTATATAACTAATAAAAACGACAATGACATATAACACACCGGGTATTTGAATTATATTGTAGGCTTGTTTAATTTGTTGGTTTAAGACATTTTTATTGTGTGGTTTTTAGTTGGTCGAAGCCAGAAACTTAAGCTCGCGTGCTTTATTGGGTTAACCGGCAGCGATATTTGCGTGTCTTCAAACCGCGTCCACCTGCCGGTCCCCAAATCCAGCGACGCACCGCCGCCAAATTGTTCATGAAAGGACTCCCTCGGTGTACGCCTGAAAGATACCCCACGGCGGCGCAGGCTGGCAGTCAGGCGGCCCGGTTGTGCGCTGCTCCCCGTCTGGGGACGCGTGCAGCTCCGCGCGCTCGCCACCCCGGATGCCGGCGCCTCATTAGTCCCCCGGCGCGCAGTTTGTCAAACATCTCAGCTTATGTATCCACGCCCTTACGCCGCGGTCTAGTGAAAACATGCGGGATTTACCAGCAAGACCCAAACCCTGACAAGCTTGGGATGCGCTCCTGCCTTTTTAAATAAATAATCTCTTACGCCGGCTGCTGCGGCAAACTGGCTGAAACCGCTTTGGTGTATTAGAGAAATAACATCTTACCGCAAGAAATCGGTCCCTGGCCGGACAGAACCGCCCGCTCCGGAGAGCTGCGCCAGGTTGCGGCGCAATTCAGTTTTTCTGTGGGAATTTCACGGCGTTTTAAGTGACGGTGTGCTTGTAAGAATAGGACAATGTTATTTTTGTCTGACCATGACGGGCCACAAAAGACTGCAATGGTGTTGCTAACTGCACATGAATTTTTAGAGGTTAACATTTATGTCCTCGCTTTTTAGTAGCCAGCTTAATGCTTTCTCTGAATATCTGGAATATGTGTGATTTACGTTTGATATTTACGTAATTCTTTGAATTTCTTTCATCCCCTCCCCGCCCCCACCCCTGAACACAATAGCACCTTAATTTTGCAAAACCTGCAGGTTAATCTAACACCCTGACACAATGTTGAACGAAACCATGACGGAGGAAGTACTAATTTCTCCGCTTAGGAGTATCTGCAGCAGTTAACTGCAGTACATCCGCACCACTTCAGTGCTAGCATATGCTGAACTAAAATTCCACTCAAAAAGTAGTTTATAATTACACTTTTATCCATCAGAATGAAGAGCCATAAATGCACACATAGTTATATGCCAGCAAAGAGATTTAAATTAGTGTGAAAAGAACCTTTGCAAAATCCATCCAGACACACTGACATATAATAGCAATGACTTCAGTACGGTTTACTGTGACGCCGACCAAAGCAGAGGACATCCCGGGCTTGTCGGACACATCGCCAGATGTGAGCTCTAGATCGAGTGGCCGTGTGCGTTTTGGATCCCGCGAGAGTGTGAGCCGCAGCGAGCCCCCGAGCGAAGCGTCTGGTGCAGTCACCACCTCCGTGGGAACCGCAGGGGCCGATACACCTGACCGGAGCAACACTGAGCAAGGTGAGAGAGCTGTCTAAGGAACTGTTTCTCATGTTAGCTTGTATTACACTTCATCTTTATTCCAGTGTGACTGAAACTGTCACATACTTTGCCAAATGAATTGTGTACAGCAGCACACACGTGCATCCTCACATAGATGCATGCTAACGCAAATGAGATGTAATTTAAGTCTGTGATTTATGCTGATGACACTTCGACACAGGGGTTCTTCTAGGGCTGGGCAGTTAATTGAATTTTAATTTCAGTTATGATTTTGGCTTCCAGTAATTATCAAAACAAAATAATGGAGATGAAATGATTGTTGCATTTTGTTTCATAATGATGCTCCCATTTTGTCTTGTTATAAATCCAGTGCACCCCTTTCCAGACCCTTTTTGTTTCTCTGTTGAATTATATGTTCAAGGAAATGTACTGTTAAAAAGACAAGTTTTTAAAATGAAAACTTCAATAAATACATGATAATTCGAATGGGTCAAGTCAATGAGTAATCGTGTTAAATAATCACGATGTCGATATTGATCAAAATAATCGTGATTGTGATTTTTGCCATAATCAATCAGCCCTAATTTTATCGATCTCTGAATATGGGTGAATGGAGGTGGTGGGAAGCAGGTTGGGTCTGTAGCATAAGACTGGAGCTTTAAGGCTGCTGTCCAGTGGCTCTTTACACAGCTGTGTGTTACTTTGACCATGTGCTGTTGGAATGTGTCTGTTTGCTGGAGCTTAAGTGCTGAGGTGACCTATGCAGGGTATACTCGCAACCTGAAACGTCCTATCAGGATGCAAGCCAGCTGGCTGGCCTCTGCACCACCTGGTCTGGGCCAATGAGGAGACGATCCTGAATAGAGACCAATGCAGTGGTAGTTAGTGCAGTAGGTGTTTGACCAGGATTCCATGTAAGGATGTGTTGTATTCTTTAGAAAAGCGCTCCCTTTACAGTCCTTACAATGTATGGCCAAAAGTATGTGGACAATGAAGCCATAACCATTGCTGACAAGTGTATTAAGAACACATTCACTCAGTTTCCAGCAACAAACATTCACTGCAGAATGGGCAGTTGTACAGAAGAGGTTAGTGACTGTCCACTTGGCATCATCTTTCCAACAAGTCAGTTCACAAAATTTCTGCCCAGCTCGAGCTGTCCTGGTCAACTGCAAATGAGGTGATTGCGAAATGAAAATGTGTGGGAGAAAGTTCAGTTGTGAGGTGGTAGGTCACACAAGCAAATAGAAGTTATCTACATAGTCTGTCAAATAAGTTGGTGGTGTTGCTGTGGGTTGTGCTGATGCAAAATCGTGCCAATAAATCACTTGCTTTTGACCAATAGTGCCTCTATTGAATCTAAAATATTTCAGTACATTAGAATACAGATGTCTTTTGGTGACTCATTCTTGCTCGATTTTCTTCTCCTCACTCATCTTTGTTAAATTTCTCACAAACGTACCAGACTGAAAAGATGAAAATGATTACGATTGGCTCATGTCTGCATGTAGAGCTCATGCAAAAGTAGCAGTGGTAAACTTTGGGCTATTTTTTAGTATTTTCTTTTTTAAAACGTACCCTAAATGATATTGAAAAGGAACAATCATTAGGATTGCAAAAGTTGTTTTGGCGAATTTAGCTTACGGGTAGCCGATTTCGTACTTTGAGTGTTGTTCCCTGGACTTTCTAAATCGGATAAATGATTTACTAGAAAAAGAAAGGAAACACTTTCTCCTTACAAGGTGATTTGACCATTACAAGATGTTTAAATTTTGACCAATGAAAGGGATGTTTAATCAGTGTCTAAGAAGTGTGCTTTTATTCCTCTGTAAAATCGTTTCTGTCTTTCATTTCCCATGCAGATGGCCACGGAAAGCTGTCCAATGTGTATATCAATAACTCTCACAGTGTGGATGACGATGACTTTTATGATAGGAACTTGGCTCTCTTTGAGGTCAGTAGGGGAGCTTTTTCCGTCTTATTACCTGATTTGCCGCAGTAATTTGATATTTCTGTGGACTGTACCTTGCTTTTGCTTCTTTCGGTCCCTTATCAGTTTGTATATATTTTACTGATTTGCCTTGTCTGTTCAGTCCACTTGGCTAGTATATACTGAGTAATCTCAAGGCTGGGCAGAAGATTTACTGGCTTGATTGGCATGCTGTCAGCTAAAGTAAAAGCTTTTGCGGACGAGTGTTTCACTGACTGAATATTTTACTAGGAAGCTGTAGTTATGCAGTTGTCTTTAGCTTATGTAAAATTATACATTCAGTCTTTCTATGGTTTTCATCATTGCGTGCTGCTGCATTGTTCCTGTTGAAAAACCTGTCACAAAATCACAGCTTGCTTAAAAATAAGCAAAAGGCTGAAGTCAGCAGCACTGTAATGAAAACATCAGGGACCGCGAAGATGGCTTCAATGGTGTTTAAAAAAAACATGTTCTTTATTCCCTGAAATTTTTATACGATGCAAGATACAGCAGGCAAAGCAGCATTGTGTGTTGTGTTTAACATTATGGGCGTTAAAACCCGCTAGGGGATTCACCACCAGCTGTTCAATCAATCAGAGTTTCCAAGCAGAAGATTAGGAGTCACTCGGAAGTATGGGTGCTGTGTTTAATGCTGGTGGGAGATGAAAATTAATACACAAAGACCCACAATAGTGATGACACAGATTGTTGCTGTAGAGATGTATTCAAGCTGACAGATATTGAAGGCTATAAACTTAAGAAACTTTGTCTCTGTACCAGGTGTACTTAGGAAAGCATATTTTAATGTGTGAAATTGGTATGGGCTGTATGAAATAGATATCGGCTGTTAACCTTAATTGTTACTCTAGATGATATCGGTTCAGTTTTTGCACCTTATGTGAAAATGTTTCTTCTGTAGTTATTCTGCATATATTAAAATCATTTTCTCTGGGACATTTAAATGGTATCTGTTAAATTCGGTGTACCAGAAATCAGTCTTGATGTTACCTTCTATGCTGTCCCTCCTGTGCTGTGTCCAGGCAGTGTTAGGTGGTAACAGTGTGTTGATCGGTGACGCTGCACTCTCTGCACTTCCCTTTTCCTAGGAGGAGATGGACACCCGACCAAAGGTGTCGTCACTTCTCAGTCGTCTGGCCAACTACACTAACCTGACACAGGGGGCCAAGGAGCACGAGGAGGCGGAGAGCATTGGCGAGAAGAGGAAGCCCAGCAAGGTGCCTTTTCCCCGCCTTTTCCCGCTTGCAGTCCTCGATCCTTCTCCCGGCCTTGACATCCTTCTCTCGACCAGGCTCCCCAGATGGGCACCTTCATGGGCGTCTACCTGCCGTGTCTGCAGAACATATTTGGCGTCATCCTGTTTCTGCGACTCACCTGGGTGGTGGGGACAGCCGGGGTGCTGCAGGCAGTCTGCATCGTCTTCATCTGCTGCAGCTGCGTCAGTTTCACGCCCAGTGTGGCAGTAGACCGCTCAGACAACTCTATACACCTACATCTGTTCACCTTTTTTACATCTCCACCTACACAGATAAAGGATCATAAAACCTTGCCATACATGGACACACGTGTCCCTGGCTAGACTTGTCTGTGTCCATGGCAAAATGTTTTGACTGTAGGCTACATTTTTTTAAATACCATCTAAATAATTTCTGACCCAAATACTTGGATGTAATGTGTAATATCCATGTGTATAATACCCATTCTGCGATGTGTAGACTTCATGCCACACTTTTGTACTCTTAAACACTTGAGTGCAGTCTGCTATGCGTGTTACAGTAGGCGAATACACATGCCGATCACACATTCATGCAAATGTACATTTTCCTTTTAAATATGCCTCTTGAAATTACGATTTTAGTCATATCACAGGACGACAATCTCTCTCTCTCCAGACCATGTTGACCGCCATCTCTATGAGTGCTATAGCTACTAATGGGGTGGTACCCGGTATGTATTTTCTACATTCCCATGTAGTGATTTTAGCATAGGTGGTGTGCAGATCCCCTGCTGAGCGTGAAGCTCTTCTTTTTCCTCTGCGCTTAGATGTTTGCCTAGTTCAGAACAAGGTTGCTACGTGTAGCTGATGTATTTATAAAACGTTCCGCTGCCTCCATGCCTTTTGTGTATATATCCACAGTGGACTGTTATCAGGAGCATAGTGTTTCTCACTAGAAATGTGTGAAGTTCATCTCTGCTTACAGACGCTACTCTAGCACTGTTACTCTGTAGGTAGTTATAACGGCACTCTATATTGTGATACTATATAATGATACTAATGTCCATCTTTACTGCTATGTAATACTAATGTTCATCGTTCTTTCTCTTGTTCTTCACTTTTCCAATTCCCTGTTTTTTTCCTTCCCCCATCCATCCTTTATCCCATATCTGCTGTTGTTCTCCATATGCCTTATTCTGTTTTGTTTTCTCATACCCCCATCCCACCTTTTCCTGTTCTCTCTCCAGCGGGGGGGTCCTACTTTATGATCTCTCGATCCCTGGGTCCAGAGTTTGGGGGGGCGGTGGGGCTGTGCTTCTACCTGGGCACCACCTTCTCCGGGGCCATGTACATCCTGGGCGCCATCGAAATCCTTCTGGTGGGAGAGCCTTCGTAGTCCTCACCACCACCATAATCATCACCGTCTTCACCAAAATTGTATTTTCACTCTGACTGACTTTAATGATTGTTAGAATTCAGCTCCTCTACTCATACTACCTGCCACTTCATCCTTGGTCTCCCCGTGTGCTGGAACTATCACTTTAGTAAGCTCTGTGGTGCTGTTTGTGTGTTTGCCTGTGTGCATGCATCGCAGTGCTCTGCAGCAGGGTGTGCCGTGTCCTTTTTCTACAGCTGTGACCCTCTAGCTCATCCTGTTGTGCTCTTGCCCGGCTTTGCTTCTCTGTGGTTGTTCCTTCTTATTTTTACCCTCTTTCACACTGGTACCTTGGAATCACTGTGTCCATAGCATGCTTTGGATAAATCACCCATCAACTGATGAGTAATTGTGGATGGCTTTAGTTATAAGGCTAAAATGATTTAGAAAATCTAAATTCCTTGCATCACTCCCTCCATATCCTCATAATCTCTCTCTTCTCTTCCTTTATTTTCCTCTCCCTCCATTCTTCCTTGCCCTTTTCTCAGATGTATATCACACCTTCTGCGGCCATATTCCATGATGAGGATGGGGATGGGGCAGCCAGACTGAACAACATGCGAGTATATGGCTCCATTTTTCTACTGCTCTTGTCCACCCTGGTCTTCGTGGGCGTCAAGTATGTCAACAAGCTGGCGTCCATCTTCCTGGCCTGCGTCATTGTGTCCATCCTGTCCATCTATACCGGCGCTCTGGTCTCCGCCTTTGGCCAACGGGGCTCCGAGTGAGTCACATGACCATATATTGACCACACGGCAGCATTTCAAACATGCAGTTGCGTCAGAAGGAACCTCTTACGTGTGGTCGTCGCTGTTCTTGCCAGTGTCTGCTTCTTGGGAAACCGCACGCTATCATCCCACGCCTTCCCCGATGGGCGCTGTGCAAAGAAATGGGTGCAGGACAGCCTGGTGCTGAATGAGACGACCATGGGTCTAGGCCCAACGGAGAACACTACTGACCTCTGGGCCAACTTCTGCAAGGGTCCAGAGCTCGATGCCCCCTGCGATGACTTCTTTGCCCACAGCAACACGACCACCAAGTCCAGCATCCCAGGCCTCGCTAGCGGCATTATTGCTGGTACCTGACTGACGTGTCCATAAGTGTTCGCATGCTTCTGTTGGCATTGCATCGCCACTGCAATCGAGGCGCAGTTTTCATAACCTTAATGGGATGATCGTTCTTCAGTTAGATGAATGAAGCTGAAAATCACGTGGTTTTAAGAGTGGTTTCATTTCCCTATGGGAACAAAATGAAGAAAAACATGGTTTTCGATAAATCGTATCAGGACATTCATTAGGTTTGAGTAGTTTGTTTTAGTGAAAGAAAGTATTCAGACTTAATATTGCTGATATCTATAGGGAAACCCAATGTATCTAAATAATTTCTAAATTCTCTATATTCTTTCCTTTTTCATTTTAGAAAACATATGGAGTTTTTACCTCAGCAAAGGGGAGGTGCTTGAGAAGGCATCGGTCTCCTCTCCCGGCATTCCGCACCCAGTGACCAATCAGCATCTTTATGTCATTGCTGACATCACCACGTCTTTTACTGTATTGGTGGGAATATTCTTTCCTTCTGTCACAGGTAGCCCCTCGTTTTTTGACTATATTAATTTCGTTTCCTATTACAATCAGAAAATTGGATGACCGTTAATGCAAAACACCTTCATACACCATTTTTAGCTTCTGATAGTTGGATTAGAACTTGTATATTTTCTTCTAGATGGTCACTGAAAATTTCCTTAAATGTTTGTAAGCGTTTCAGCTGTATGTTCTTCACAGCTCAGACATTCAAAGGTAGGGCTTTCCCTCTCCTCTCTTGCTGTCTCTCTCTTCTTATAGGCATCATGGCTGGCTCCAACCGGTCTGGGGATCTGAAGGATGCCCAACGATCCATTCCTATAGGCACAATTCTGGCCATCCTTACCACCTCCCTTGTCTGTATCCTTCTGCTGCACCCCCACCATCTTCATGGATTCCCCTCTTCCTCATACAGGCCTTCATAGTCTGCCTCATGGTCAATCTTCTCCACCTTCTAATTTGGCTTTCCTTGTCATTCTTTTTCCCTTTAAAATTATTTAGTTGAAGTGAGTGGTGGCTTTTGTTTTTCTGCATCATGTTTACTTTTAAGGGCTTTAGTCCTCAACACTGGAGTCAGATCTGAGCAGTGTGGTCCTTTTTGGAGCATGCATTGAAGGAGTGGTCCTTAGAGACAAGTGAGTACACTGTGTGGCTGTCCATATGAGTTTGCCAGATCTGTTGTGAGAGTGTCGGACACAGAATCATTATTAGCCTGGGAAAAGGCTGGGTGGTCTATGTTGTTTAAAACATGTTGTGGTCTATGTTGTTTAAAAGATGTTGTGGTCTATGTTGTCTCTTTGATGCCCCTACAGATTTGGGGAGTCAGTGCAGGGGCACTTGGTAGTCGGCACTCTTGCCTGGCCTTCTCCCTGGATCATTGTGATTGGCTCCTTTTTCTCCACATGTGGCGCCGGCCTCCAATCACTGACCGGGGCGCCTCGCCTACTGCAGGCCATCGCTAAGGACAACATAATTCCCTTCCTGAGGGTGAGGACGACGTCATCACTCCCCCTATCTCCTGTCTCGTCGTTTCTTGGTGTCCGTAAGTATTTAAAACGTCTCTGCTGTGTGGCAGGTGTTCGGCCACGGAAAGGCGAACGGTGAACCTACATGGGCTCTACTTCTGACAGCGCTGATAGCTGAACTGGGCATCCTCATCGCTTCACTGGACCTCGTTGCCCCCATTTTGTCAATGTGAGTGTGTGCGTGTCGCGCACCTGCATGCACGCATGCTCCTGTCTGTGCTGATGATTGGGTGCATGCGCTAAGACTTCTCTCCTCTGATTTTCAGGTTCTTTTTAATGTGTTATTTGTTTGTGAACCTGGCCTGTGCTGTACAGACCCTGCTGCGGACACCCAACTGGAGACCACGCTTCTCTTACTACCATTGGTACTGACATGCTCTACCACCCAGACAGTCTCACTGCTGCGGGCATACATGTGGGAATAACTCTCGTTTTTATCCTGCTTTAGGACCCTCTCATTTTTGGGTATGATGATCTGCCTTGCCCTGATGTTCATCTCATCGTGGTACTATGCCATTGTCGCCATGGTGATTGCTGGCATGATCTACAAGTACATTGAGTACCACGGGTGCGTTACCATGGAGACCATTTAACTAGAGTCACCAGTATTTTGATTTTGTGACGTGTGCGTACCTTGCCGTTTGTAGGTTTAATTAAAAAGTCATTCTTCTGGAATTAATGGTATTTCTAGTTATGAAAGTAAGTACCTAAAATATAAGATAAGATTTGCAAATCACTGGAAAAACCCTCATTTGATCAGAGATTAGGGGTGTCCACTTATACCCTGTAGTACTTTTGGGTACACTCATTGTATCAGGTGAAATTCAGCTGGGTAGTAATGAAATCAGACAAATGTTCACATCTCCAGTTCGCTGGGTGTGCCTGGGTACCTGTCTGTGTGTGCGTGTGCCTGTGTCTGTGTCTGTGTCTGTGTGTGTGTCATGGGCAGAGGTATGTGTGCAGGTCTGTGTCGCAGTCTAATGTTGTGCTCGTCTTTGTGCTCCAGGGCTGAAAAGGAGTGGGGGGACGGCATAAGAGGCCTGTCCCTCAGTGCAGCCAGATACGCCCTCCTTAGGCTGGAGGAAGGACCACCACACACCAAGAACTGGAGGTATAGCACATGATTTGTCTATCACAGATTATATTTTTAGCTTTCATACTATACAGGACACTCGTTAACTGCCCTGTGTTCCCTCCTTTCTCTTGTGCTGGCTCCCCCTGCAGGCCCCAGCTGTTAGTGCTGCTGAAACTTGATGAGGATGCCCATGTCAAGTCCCCACATCTTCTCACCTTCGCCTCTCAGCTGAAGGCTGGGAAGGGCCTTACAATAGTGGGCACCGTCATCTCTGGGAACTTCCTCCACTGCTACGGGGATGCGCTTGCAGCTGAACAGGTTATTCTTTTATTTTTTATTTTTTTTTCGGTAAGACTTTACAATAAGGCTCCCTTTTGCCACTTACAAAGGTAGTAATTCATTAATTAAAAAAAACTTTATAACTCGTTTATAATTGTTTAATTATGTATGACGTGTTACGACCTAATGAATAACCTGATTATAAACCGTCCATATTTCCTTAATAAGGATAGCCTTATTGTAAAGCGGTATCTCTCTCCCTGTTTTATTTCATTTGGATTATGTGGTGGGTGGTGTCCGGGCAGCGGTCAGCACTGCTGCCTCACATCTCAGGGCCCTGGGTTCACGTCTCCACCATGGCTCCATGTGTGAGCAGTTTGCATGTTCTCTCCGTGCTGTCATGGGGTTTCCTCTGGGTATCCCCATTTCTCCCCCCAATCCAAAGACATGCTAATGTTAACTGGAGTTCCTGATTTGTGTGCATGTGTGAGTGAAAGTTACGTGTGTGGCCTGAGATGGGTTGGCGCCCCATCCTGGGTTGCTCCTTGCCTCGTGCCCATTGGCTCTGGACCTGCTGTGACGAGTGGTTTCAGACAATGGATGAATGGGTGACTTATGCAGCACTTTGTGATAAGTCATTCTTCATAGGCAGTTACTATTTCTGTTGTTCTTTCACTTCTCACACGGATGCTGTCACACTCCAGGACTGACTTGTCCTTGCCCCTGTCCCCACATTTCCTCTATTTTTAGACACTGAAGAACTTGATGGAGCAGGAGCGGGTGAAGGGCTTCTGCCAGTGTATCATATCCCAGAAGCCGCGTGACGGCATCAGTCATATGATACAGTCCAGCGGTCTGGGCGGCATGCGGCCCAACACGGTGGTGATGGGTTGGCCACATGCCTGGAGGCAAAGCGAGGACCCTCAGTCCTGGAAGACCTTCATTAGTGAGTGTGGAGGAGCCAGTGAGGAAGGAGGTGGTTCCCAGTTGATTTGTCAGCATGTTTCAGTAACGGCGGACCCCTCTTTATACGGCAGACACTGTGCGCGTGACCACAGCCGGCCGCCTGGCACTGCTGGTGCCCAAGAACATCTCGCTCTTCCCCACGAACAGCGAGTGCTGCACCGAAGGCACCATCGACGTCTGGTGGATCGTCCACGATGGCGGCATGCTCATGCTACTGCCCTTCCTGTTGCGACAGCACAAGGTCTGTGCCTGCCAGATGCTCACACTGTCCAGTATTCATGGAACATCACGCATGATCTAACACAAGCCTATGCAACATGGCAGCCATTTGTAGTTGAAGCTACAGGGAGCCATTCAATCACGTTAATAATGCAAGACAAGTCATTTAGATGCTTAGTTGTACCTTGTCTTTGGGAAATTAGAGAACATATGTTGACATGCGGCCGTGAAAGAAAGAAGAAATTGATGGATTTGTGCAGGTGTAGTGTTTGTTCCCTGTCCTCACTCAGGTATGGAAGAAGTGTGGCATGCGGATCTTCACAGTTGCCCAGATGGAGGACAACTCCATCCAGATGAAGAAGGACCTGGCAACATTCCTGTATCACCTCCGCATCGAGGCAGAGGTGGAGGTGGTGGAGATGGTAAAGTCATACTTTACTCTTCCTATTTTTAAGTTTTGCTACACTTGTGAATGTGGTTCTTTGCATTTAATATTTAATTTCGCCTATTTCTGTATGGCGTCTTCCTGTCCCGTTCCTGTCTCCTGGCTGTCAGCATGACAGTGACATCAGTGCCTACACCTATGAGCGTACACTCATGATGGAGCAAAGGTCCCAGATGCTCAGACAGATGAGGCTTTCCAAGTCAGACAGAGAGCGGGAGGTGAGCCATCCACTGCAGTCGCATTCTGAATTTTGTTCCTCCATTTCACTTTCATAACTACCAGTTTGTTCATCTGTGAAGGATACATTTGAGCTTTGATGACATAAGTCAGGGGTAAGCAGGCTTATCCACTAGGGCCAGTGTGTGTGCAAGTTTTTGGGACAACCTTTAGGCCGGCTGTTCAAACCCAGGTGTGAGGACTCTTCAGCCAATCAGGACTCTTCAGCCAATCAGTCTGCTAATTTCTAACTATAAGAATTGTTGAAAATCTAAAAATTGGCTGTGTATATAGAACATCAGGAACCTGCATTGATATATTTAATAAATTAGCTAGTATGTTTGAAAAATTCAGTGACAAAAAGGTGCGAATTGTATGCGGTGACTTTAATATTGATCTGTTAAACACAAATGAACAACAGATATTATTAACACCATATACAGAAACAGCCTATTTCGGGTGATTACAAAACCTAGCAGAATAACAAAAGACAATGCTACACTGAAAGACAAATGAGAGCAAACTAGCAGGTGGACTCCTTATAAATGACACGTGGCCACCCCCATTTTGCAGTTTTTCAAAAAAACATTTAAGAAGAAAAATGAAAATAGAGTTAACAATTTTAAACTTATTAAGCTCAGAACACAGACATATATAAAAAATTGCTAATTAACTGAATGATTATTTTGGAAATGTTGGATAAAGCTTTGGCATATTTGATTGTGGAGCAAAGAAATAAGGATGGTTTAGGTGAAGATATTGTTCATAAAAAATCCTGCTCCATTAAATTAGGGCTTTTGGGGAAAAGGAAATACATGACACTGTTTATTTTAAGATTAAAAAGTCCACTGATTAAAATTAAATTGACATGTCTTCAGTAAAAATATCATTGACTGCATTGTGAAACCATTGACATATAACTGCAACCAGTCCTTCTGAATAATTCATTTATATAGACATCTATTCACCAGTTATAGACCAATTTATCTGCTTTCCCACTTCTCAAAAAATTTACAAAAACTATGCATGCAAAGACTTGATAATTTTATCTAAAAACACAATTTATCATGCCATATTAATGAAGAAATTGGAAAGAGATGGAATTAGACAAATAGCATACTCTTGGCTATGAAATTAGCTTGATGATGGATATCAATATGTACTGATAAATAATGTCAAATTTGATTTATTGAAGGTTACTTGTGGGGTTCCACAAAGTTCAGTGCTAGGCTCCAAGTTATTTATACATTTGTAAAATGTCTAAATTGTTAAAATTTGTTTTAATTGCTGGCAACAAGCAATTAAATGTATTGCTCCAGGAAAAACTGCTGTAGAATACAGTAAAAAGTGAACTGAAAATCTTAAAGAAATTGTTTGATATAAATAATCTACCATTGAATTTAAGTAAAACAGTTTTTATTGTGGAATCAACAAATCATAAATCAAGTTAAAATTATGATTGACAATGTTGAAATAGAAAGAATATGTGAAAATAAATTCCTAGGGGTGATAATTGATTATAAATTATGTGGGAAACCACACATAAATAATGTAAAAACTAAAGTGTCTAAACCATTGCTATATTACATAAAATTAAAGATATCTTGTATCTGAATTCACTGTATATTCTGTACCTACTATGTGGAGGTATGGGGAAACATATACAAAACACATACAAAACCAGCACAAATCCACTTTTTATGCTATACAAGAAAGCAATAAGAATTGTAAATAGAGTAGATCATGACCAAACCAATGCGCTCTTTATTAAATTACAATCTTAATGTTGTGACGTAGCTGATCTAAATACTGCACAAATAATGTACAAAGCACAACATAACTTGATTCCAAACTGTATTCAGAGATTGTTTGAATTAGAGACAGCAAATACGAACTTGGGGAAGTTTTTTTTTTTTTTTTTAAAGGGGGGGGGTTAGGACAAATATATAAAAAATGCTTATCTGTCAAAGGGGTAAATTTGTGAAATATTTCTGACAAGGAATTAAGAATGTGTAGTTCATTGCAAATTAAAAAAAAATGTTTAAAAATAAGCATTAAAAACAGTTTAAAATAATTAAAAAATAACATTATTGTTTGTGAAAGGTTGGATTGGTATAAGTGTGCCAGTCTCTCTCTATTAGGCCCAGCTGGTTAAGGACAGGAATTCCATGCTGCGCCTCACCAGCATCGGTTCCGACGACGATGACGACACAGATGGGGCACTGGAGAGGCCTGGGGGTGGGTCAGCATCTGAGCACCGACGGGTCCACATGACCTGGACTAAGGAGCGGGCGCTGCAAGTCCAAGCGCAGTCTGGCTGTAACACTCCTGAGGGGTTCCGAGACATGCTGAACATCCGGCCGTGAGTCAGCTTATTAACTCCTGTTATCACAGTCCACTTCTGAATGCTGCTGCTGTTGAATATTATAAAATTGATAACACATTTACTGTCGGCATCTTATTGCCATACTTTCATTTAGATTAAACTCTTCAGTCTCAGCATTGGACACCATGTAATTGTATGTGGTGTGTGTGTGTGTCTTACAGGGACCACTCAAATGTTCGGCGCATGCATACTGCTGTCAGGCTCAATGAAGTCATCGTCAACAAGTCCCATGATGCTCGACTGGTTCTGCTTAACATGCCAGGGCCTCCCAAAAACACAGACGGTGATGAGAACTGTATCCTTCGCTCTGTTTGGTCCCTATATGTTCCTCAAGGAGAAGATTCATATACTGTGCCTGGCAGGCCTGAGACCACAACCGTTAAGCAAGGGGTCACCAACCTTTTTGAAACTGAGAGCTACTTCACGGGTACTGAGCCATACAATGGGCTACCAGTTTGAAACGCCCTCCTAAACTTATCTAAACTTTATGTATAATAAACATGTTTTAAATGCTTTTTTTAGATATTGTCATTTTCAAATCTATATAAATGCAAATGTGATTAAAGAAGAATAATAGCATGATAAAATTACATTTTAGATGCTGTTCACTGGTGAGTTGTGCTATTTTTAGAACAGGTCCGTGTTGGTGACCACTGCTTTAAGCGATACAGTAGATTTCCCTTGACTCTATTGCAGACATGGAGTTTCTGGAGGTGCTGACAGAAGGTCTTGAGCGTGTCTTGTTGGTCAGAGGGGGAGGAAGTGAGGTCATCACTATCTATTCCTGATGACCCCACAATGGATAGCAAAGCAACACCTGGTCTCCCGTAAGGTGATGCTGAGGTGGAAGAATGTTGCCCTTTTTTCAGACACTGGACAAAAAGTCATTGTATTGGCTGGGTTTCTGGGAGTCCCCCTCTCTACAAAACAGGGTCTTTATTTTTTGATATTGAAACATAGTACTGCATAATGAACCCACTTAAATGTTTGTCAATGTATTGTCTGTCTGTTTCGGATTATTTTCATCTGGGACCCCTCACAAATTAGTGGGTCTGTTATAATGGACCACTGAATAGACCACAGTTTGCAGAATGTCTTAAAGGCAACTACAGTTAATCATGGCTAATGGTAGCATACTGTTAGAGCTGACATGGAGTGACACACAGTGGAAGACTAATGGGCATTCAGGGGATTAAGGGGATTCATGCAACAAAGCAACATGAACCCCTACCATGAGTCTATGCATAAATCCAGTTTACTGTTGCATGTTCCACTGAGGTGTGTTTGCATCAGCAAATGAATGTGGTGTGTGTCCGTCCATGCATTTGCCTTGTTTCCTGAGTGTGTTCAGTCATTGTAGCTGACCCCCCACACTCTATATTCAACTACAATCTCTTGACAAAAAGGTTATATTTTAATTGTGATATAAATATCTTCTTGCTGGAGGCAATTTGGTTAAATACTCTGCTGTAACTGCTGCTCTTGTCCATTACTCCTGTATCTCACTCCCTGAATTGTCCACCAGGGGGCAATATGACCTATAAACCCTGCTGTGACTAACTCTGCTGCTTCCACCATTCTGGCTCTTGCATGAAACAGAGCAAAAGATCAGTCTGATCTTCAGCTGAAGGATGTTCATGTTGCGCTGTCTGAAACCATGCGCTTGAGCCCTGGGCTCTGCCCATATCTCTGTTTAACCTGCTGAGTGACCAGGTTCCAGGTGCCACTTGCTTCCTGCCTTGGCTAAAGAGACACACTGTCCAGTGTCTCCCAGCTCTGATCCCGATAGTGATCACAGTGTTACCCCCCAAAGTTCTGGGGTGAACGGAAGGTGTTTTTTTTCCACGATGATTTAATGTGCAGGAACTGTACTTTTGTCCTCCACTTTTGATGTATATAAACATTTAAAAAATCCAGGTTTTATCTTTTTTTTTTAATTACTAGAATCAAAAAGTTCAAAGAATGGCAATAAAACCAATTTTTGAAAAAAAGCACAAGGCTTGCCTTTTTGTGTGTTACATTTGTCAGTTACTTTTTTTGTTACTTTAAAACAATTTTATTTTGCTTTCAACATTTGCAGAACCTCCCCAGAAATGAACTCAGAGAGCGCAAAACTGCACTGTGGAGTACAGTCACTGAAAGATCAACCAGAGTATCTGAACAGTGTCTGTCCTGCATTTATATAATATGTCAGGGTTTAGTTTAGTGGCATGCACTACATTAAGTCTTGGCTAAATATGGGTCATTGCATTTGGTGGCCGGTGTTAATACTTTAGGATGATATCTGGAAACGTGATTGAAGGTTTGATTTTCTGTGGTTTATAAACTGGGTTACTGTTATCTTGCTCACAAGATTGTGGCCTCTTAATAAAATCAAAGTGAGTCAACACAACAGATATGAAGGCTGTGGGGGTGATATCTTCCATTGGAAACTCCATACAAGAAGCCATTTGAGATTTCCTAGCTGTCTTTCTCAAGTGGGTACTGCATCATCCAGGAATGGATATAAACAAATAGAATGGTACTTCATGTGTCCCTGCAAGGAAGTTGGAAGGTTCACATGACTTGCATCTAGTTATCCATAAGAGACACAGATATAGATGTAAAAGCAAGTTTTCAGATTAGCCAGTATCCAGCACCCCTAACGTATTTGGGCTTCGCTCGAGGTACCGGCGGTGACAAGATTACTGGCTACAGGATTCAAATCCACAACCTTTCAGAAACAGATCCTTGTAGACTATTAGGTAATAGGAATATTATGAAAGACATAATTGCGATTTGACGACTATTCCCCTATCGATTGTAGTTTTGACACAGTTCTAATACTGAGTACTGATTACAATTAAGTCACAACTAAGGCCATCGCGAATTAACTCAGACTACTCGGGACGCGGAAGTGCCTGTGAAACGTCATTTCCTGTGATCCAATGAAATCCGGAATTTGGTGCCATGTTGTGATTTTGTGTTCGTGTGAGGATCGGTGTAAAGAACGAGGAAACGAATAAATTGCAGAAACAGTATGGAGGTAATCAAAAAATCGGGAGCTTCTGTTATATAGGCTTATAATTTGTATAAGATTTTAAATGTTAACAGTCACGTAATAAATCCAGACAAAACGTAGTGCATCAAGCTCGTAACTGGCTAAAGCTAGCCATCTACGCCCTGTACTTTTTACTACTATTTGCTCGTTAGTGTTCGTTACTGTAAATTGCTAAATCAGTTCACTGGTTTGTTTACTAAGTTAGCACAGTCGTTTTGGATATTTGTAAGGTAAAATATACGATATGCATTATAAAATGTTGATCGCCTACTTAGCCATAATATTCTAAAGGTACATCTGGGAGCCTTGGATAACTCAGCCCTTGGTGCCTGTTCGTTATATCCCGAAAGATAAGACCTATTTTACCCAGGAAAAAAAGATCCACCGGTTTTGTTATTTAGCTTTTAAATCGGTATGTTTAAAGTTTAAACAGTACAGTGTGTCACCTTGCCACGTCTACAGTGATTATATTTTTTTAAACTTATTTTGACTTAAAAGCTTAACTGTACTCTTACACTGAATGGTCTTTGGCAAAGGAAGCGTTACAATAAAATTGTCCTTAATGTTTTACTGTACAAATTGCATTATGGCATATTGGTGGCTACGTATTAATATATGGCCTGTGCGTGAATTTTATATTGTCCTGCAATTACATCGTCGGAATGCCAGGCGAAAATATGACAAGCGGTGACAGAAACACGTGTGACACGTCTGCTGGGTAAGAAACAGTTAAAGTCCTCCGTGTGATGCCACCCAGGCTAAACCATAGGAATGGGGGTAGTATGCATGTGTGTGCCGCAGCTATTCTCAGCAAGGACTTAAAGTAACACCATGAAGCTCATTTAAACAACACTAACGATGCGGGATATTTCTATATGACGCGTTTTCTACCATGCAACGCATTTAAACGCCAGACCGCATTTAACTAATGGGATTTCTTTATTTTCCTCGTAATATTTGATCCTATTTAATCCATAGCTATTTCTCCATGGCAGACATCGCCCGAGAGTCTGACAGACTGAGTCAATTATATAACACGGCGAGCCGGCAAACGTATGTCTTATGGTTACTTTGTAAATAAATCGATCGGGAGACTGGATTAAGAATCGGACAACAGATTGTCATTTTGGCTTTTTTTCCAAATCAGTATCGAATACGCGAACTTTCAGTCGGGGTCACCGCAGCGTTATTTCACGGTCTAATGGTTAAAGCTTAAATTTTAGGTTTCATGTGCTCACATAACTGAGTGGTTTCGTTTTATCGCGCCTTATAGCTAAATACCAGTCATTCTATATAGTCGCCAGCTGTGTCTGTGTCTCTGTATGGCTGCACTACTTAAGCATAACGGTGTCTGTCCTTTATATGAGTAATCGGCAATCAGCCCCTTTATTCACGTGATTACATGCATTTCTTGCGGCTCGGAAATAATAGGTATATGTCAGTGATCGGTAAATAAGTAAATATTAGCATGCCCGAGCGGTAAACGTCATGCAGTTCTGTACGTGGCTGACCGTAGTTAACATCGGCTAAATAGGGCGACGCGCAGCTCAGCAGTTTCGCGCATATGGTGCTTAGTGACTCAGTGACAGTTGGCCTTTACGTGAAATATTACTGGGGGGCTAAAACCACGTTGAACGCCACTGACGGCAGTTGAATGAAACCAGCCGTGTCAAAACATGGATCTGCCCTTTTACTCGGACCTGTCGGACAACGCGGGCCAGTTCGGGGACTCGGACTTCCTGGACCCGCAGGCGTACGGCGGATACGATTCGGTAAACAAGGTGATCCAGTCCAGATTCGTCGGGCTGACCGCTCCGCCTGTGTTGGGTCACGCATCGACGGAGTGCAAATTAAGCTAGTAGTAATGTCAGCAGATAATAATGCTTAATTACGCACGTGCTAGTTATGATACTGTTATATTCTGTGTTTATTTGATTTTAATGGTAATAATTTGCCAGTCTGACAGATAGAGATGGGCCTGCTTGTGTATTTGTGAAATGGTGTAGATGTGCGGTACTGTGTGGAATTTTGATAGGGGATAGTGTGTTTAGGTTTGAATGCATGTGACAGAGAGAGGGGCAAAGGAGAGGGGGAGGATTTACCTTTCTGGTGATGTGTTGCAGTTCCCTGGAGGCAGTGATAACTACCTCACCATCAGTGGGTCTGGACACCCATTTCTGTCATCTTCCGAGGTGCATTTTTTATTTTCATACCATCTTGACACAGAACGCTCTTCAGAATGTCAACACGTATAACACATGCAATCCCTGTTGTTCAATATGTCCAGGCAGAATACAAGATGCAGTCCCTCACTTGGTCAACCCAGTACACAAGACACTGTCCTTCAGAAAGTTTACATAGCATGCAACACGCCATCTCTTACCATATATTGAATGTTCGATGTACCTGCAATATGTAGACAATATATTATGATATAATTATGCTGCTCTAATCAGTGTCTGTGCCTCTGCCCTCTACCAGACATTTCACACCCCCAGCCTGGGCGATGAGGAGTTTGAGATTCCACCCATCTCGCTGGATCCCGACTCCGCCCTCAGTGTGTCTGACGTGGTGTCCCATTTCGGGGAGATGTCTGACGAGGGGCCCTCGGGGGGAGTCCCGGGGAATGCTGTGGTTGGTGGGGAAGATCCCTCCTTTGCCTCTGCCTTCGTTAACCCCCCCGCCCAGGGCCTGGAGCACCTAAACCTGGGTGTCATGAACCAGCCAGGAGAGGGCGCTTTGCTGAGTTCGACGCTCGGCATGGTGAGGGTTCAGGCACGGCAGTGAGGCAAAGCAATGTTTACATTTTACAAACGTAGCACCATAGAATTAACATTGATAGGTTAGTTGTTTAACAACCCCCGATTTTTCTATTTTTCCTTATTTATGGAACACTTCATTCTTTCCAGGAGTTGGGCCATCCGGTTGGGTCTCAGTTTAGCAGCTCTTCCCCAGTGACTATAGATGTTCCGCTGAGTGACATGAATCATGGTTTACTGGGCCACAACCAGCTGACCACCATCGACCAATCAGAGCTCAGCGCTCAACTCGGGCTCAGCCTTGGTGGTGGGACTATCCTGCCTCGTCCACAGTCACCTGACCAGCCTCTCTCCGCCACGCCCTCGCCCACTGACTCCCTGCAAGATGAGGACATGAGTGATTTTGCTCAGGTAACGTCTGCATGTTTGCCTGTTTTCGTGACTGTATCCACTGGCATCGACAGTCGGCTGAATGTGTCCGTGGTGTTTTTATTTGCTTGTTGTCATTGTCGTCCGTGTGGACAGAAGCTGTAAGCTGTTATGGTGGGATTGGAAGCACCACTGGTTAATCTGGGGGGAGTTTTTTAGGTCCCATTTTGGCAATATTTGAGTCTGACACCTGTGGATCGGTTAACACCTGGCACAATATTGCTAATAAGTGGGTAATAACCAAAGTTCATAACTAGTCATGTGCGCACTCTTATAGGCAGCTGCATGCTGTATGTGACATTCTATAGGGCTCTCTCTCACCAAGTGCTGTGCACAGCTTTCATTTATACCCAGATTTAATATTTCCTGCCATTTTCCTCTGGTCTCCATCATTATCGAGGTGTTTTCAATTTTGACTGGATGTTTTTTATTGCACTGTTTTTTTATAAACTCTAGAGCAGGGTTATTCAACTCGCGGTCCGAGCACTGCTGGTTTTCCAGTCTTCCTTTACCTGTGAGCCAGGTGTGAAGCCTCTGACCAATCAGAATCAGT
>JAODJU010000014.1:14825218-14841294 GCA_026776725.1 Gnathonemus echidnorhynchus | reverse complement strand
GTGAAAAAATCAGCAAAATCTGAGAAGTGATGGTGGAAAATTTCTCTTCCACTGGTTGATTTGAGATGGAATTACTCTGAATTGAATTGTTTGAGGCACGGTGAGACAGTTTGTAATAAGTTACTAATACTTCGTTACTACTAAGAATACTAACTAATAACTAATTTGAAGCCTTTTTAATAACTTTTGGTATTGATAACATTAATTGTTGGAAGTCACATGATGAAATCACGTGGTAGTGGTGTTGGTGTGTGTGTGTTTACAATATCTTCAGGATAACTCAGCTTAAAAATAATTCACAGGTGTACAAGAGGAAGACTGAGGCGGCCAAGAAAGAGTATCTGAAAGCTCTGGCAGCTTATAGAGCAAATCAGCTCTCGCAGGTCTGTGGCTTCCAGTCCATTTCATTGGAATGAGGGCAACTTTGTGCGTATTCTCTGTGTGTGACACACGAAGTGAATGTGAAGTTTAACTTAACCATACAAATAACCACTATTTGTATGGTAATATTTATTTAGTCAGTCGTTAAACTGACTTGCTTGACTTGAGAAAGATAAAGGCAAATTTGAAATCTTGTGTGAGGTCTTAGCTGTGTTTTCATTCCCTTTTTCTGACAGACATCCATTGAGGTGATGGACACATCTTCCTCCCCCCCCCCTCCTCCTCCTCCCACCTCAGTCACGCCCCTAGCACCTGCTACACCCGCTGTGCCCGCTGCCCCCATAGCGCCCTCTCCTCCCGCCCCCAGCCCCGTGCGCGCCACGAGGATCCCCCACCACGCGCCCGACCAGAACACCATCACCAACATCTGCACCTCCAACATCATCCTGGACCTGCCGCAGGTCACCACCCGCTCGCGCACCAGCGCCCACAAGGCTCCGGCCACCTCGGCACCTGCCCCCCCCGCCATCACAAAGATCGTCATCTCCAAGGCGGCCACGCCTGGGGAGGGCGGCCAGGCAGCCGCAACTGCTACAGTCCCCGCCACCCGAATGCTTAAGCCCTCCCTTACTTCGTCTACCACCTCCCCTGCTCCCCGCCAGCCCCCGCCCCTGCAGCAAATGCAGAATGCCCCCACACCTCACCGTTTACAGCAGATGGTCCACTCCCCTGCCCCACCCCCCCTCCAAGCCAAACCCCGCGGTGGTGGCATGGGGCCGGTGATATCGGTCACCGCAGCGCCTCCACCCCCGCTGCAGATCAAGATTGTCCCTGCCCCCTTGCAGTCTGAGTTAGCCACGCCCATTATGGTGACGGCAGCGGCGGCACCCTGCTCAGTGCCAGGGCCTGTCTCCTCCAGCCCGGCGATGGCCATGGAAGTAGCTCAGCCTGCTGCCGTCGTCAGTGCCTGCTCCCTGCCAGCAGAGGGCGCCATAGCTGACACAGATGAGTTCACCTCTAATGAGGTAGGGTTTTGGGTGTTTTCTTGAATCGGTTTTTTGTATTCTGTGCTCCTCATCTCAGTCACTAACACACTTTGATGAGCGAGGCCTGCTAAGTAGGTCTCTATTTTACTCAATCCAGATGGAGGTGGAGTTGACTGTGTCTCCTGCGCCAGAAGAAGTGCCCCCCACTCAGACCTCGGGCACCCCACACCGCTGTGTCCGAGCGGGATGCACCAACCCCCCCGTGGAGAGCAAAGACTGGGACAGAGAGTACTGCAGCAACGAGTGTGTGGCTACCCATTGCAGGTCTCTGCTACATAAACACTGCCTCCGATATACTCAATATAGACGTGACAATACTAGGGTTAAATACATGCGCTCCTATTTTAGTGTATATAGTGGGTTACATAGCCATAGATGGAGAGTAAATGTCACTGGTATACAACTTCTTGACTTCAAGGTAATTGTTAACATTGTATTATAACAGGTAAGTTTGAATGAGGTGATATCATGTGCTTTGCCTGAATGTCCACTGTCTGTCTTCCAGGGACGTTTTCATGGCCTGGTGCTCAATTCGAAGTCAGAACTCCACCACTGTCACATGAGGAGATGGAGGGTGGGAGGCGTAGACCTTGCAGTCTCAGTGCACATTCACCTTCCCTTGCTTTCCCTGAGCCCGCTGACATTTGGTCCCGTGGGTGGGCGTTGGTCACACTGGCTGTGGCAACACAGTGAAACGTCTTTTACACGTTACACTGGGGTTAATATGTCCTGCAAAGAATAAATTATTATTTTTACACACACATAAATTAATGCGTTTTTAACAGCCTGGATCAGTAGATTCGGCACTAGGGGACGGTGAACATGAAAGGACCATCTTGGTTATCGTGGGCATAGTTTTATATATGACAGTGGTGTGTGCGTGCGTGTGCATGAAATTTGCTTTAAAGGCGTCTAAAAGCAAACCGTTTTAAGTTTTAGAGTTTGGCATGCGTGTTTGTGAATATATAGCACCTTCTAGAGGCATATACTGGAATTTGCCGTTTATCCATTGTCCGGATGTCACCAGAATTACATCCCGTTGTGGGAGAACGAGTGTCTTTGTTGTGCATTGTCACTGACTGGTATAATCTTGTAAATAAGTAATACAGACACGGTTAGCCACATTGGTGACTGAAAAGGCATGATAATCGCACTCAGTTTAGGCTTCAGAGTGCAGTTTTCCCATTACTGAGGTAATCGGCTGGCAATGTTCGTCTAGCCTTCAGATCAAGATGGAGAAATAGCACTGATGTGTATGAATGATGTCTGTGAGGTGGGTTTTAAACTCTTAAGTTATTTTTAATATGGAGGTGGATGATCCTGCTGTAGAGTTTCCTACAATCACCGTTGCCTTTCTTTGTATGTCGAATAAGGCCATGATAAAACTGGATTTTCAGTGGAAAAACAGTATATGTGTTACACAACCCAAGTTATCGCGCAGTTTTTTTTTGTTTTTTGCGTTTCAGGGATTATTGTTTTGAGACCAAACGTTTATCAAGAAAAAGCGGTCAAAATAAAATGTTATGGTTTTACGTTTTACCTCAGTTGAACGTTGAATTTATTATAATTATTTAGAAGATGCAAATTATGGTCATTCAGTATTCGTGTTGAATTTTAGTAGAACTCGCACGTTTCTAAAGGATATTAAAAAGCATATGTTTTTTAGAAAATATTTCTATTCAGTGTCTTTAACGCTGAATTCTCAACACATAACGCAACCTAATAGGCGAGTCAGCTGTTTCTGTGCTTAATGGCTGTACTGAGAAAATCTTGAGATTAATAAAAGGAACGGATAGAATGGATTTTCTTGCTGTCTGCTGAAGTTCCTCGCACTGTAGGTTCTGGCTTTTTAAATGGAAATTGGATTTGAAACTACGGTATTAATGCAGCCGTGTAAAAGAATTGGGTATCTTCAACATCGTTGCTGTTTTAGTGAATGAAATAAAAATACCGCTGACGAGTAAAGATACGCCCGCATCTGCATTTGAGGTTGTGGTTATTAAACCCATAGTGATGTGATTCTTAAAAATATATTATGAATATATCAGCGCACCCTAAACATAGCAGAACAACTAAACACCCATATATTTCACACATGCCCATTCTTACATTTTCCAGCGTTGATTTAAGGACTTTTTTTTATCACCAAATGAGGTAGGAGGGTTCAAACTAAACGCCATATTCGATGTCATTATAATTTTAGATAGATACTTTATTAATCCCCAAGGAAATTTAAGCATCCAGCAATGAACACATATAAAACGCCACAAAGCTAGGCCTGTGTGCGCGCGCGCGCGTGTATGTGGAATAATAAAACTGTCAAGATTGGCAATACTACCAGTGCTTATAATGATAATAATGGTGAAAGATAAGGTACTAAGAATACAAATTACTGCAAAGTAACTTTATTTTGAATGATTTACTAGGCAATATTCCAATTTATAGTGGAAAATCTATTGAAAATCCGAAAAAATGCATTGGCTTGATCCCCTGACCGAACGCGCAGGGGCTATACCCTGGAGAAAGGTGCAATGGTGTAAAAGACCGTTTGGGTTTTCATGAAACTCAACTTCCGGTATCTGATCATCCAAATGGTTTTACAGAGGGGAAAAACTAGATAAAAAAATAAGATGATGACTAGAGAAAAAGACCGCAGGCACCGAGCAGCATCCCTAGGCACAGACTGGGGCTAATGCGGCGTAAACCGAGACGCTTTGTCCCCCGTGTAGCGCGTTACAGCGGAGTCCGAAGCACCGTCATCGGGACCGGGCCGCTGGTCGCCGAAAGCTGCGGGCGGCGTCGGTACCAAGGGGTGGATAGAAAGTGGGCGGGAGGAATACAGTGTCACACAGGGGGCTACGTTACCTCACGGAGCATTTATGATATTTACGTACAACAAATGAACATACTTATAACCATCCTTTCAGCATATTTTACTGATAAGACGCATTGTCATACTGGATTAATTCGAATCGCATTTACTATCCAACACACGTAAATATTAAAATAAATATACTTTCTCCAAAAAGAATCATACACACATCTGTGGTTTGTCGCAAAGACTTAAAGGTGCGATAGCTGGCTTTTCTTGAAGCCCGGCACTGGAGGGACAGTAAAAGTCGCTATGGCGGTAAACTTGGACAAGGAGGCTTATTACCGCCGGATCAAGCGGTTATACGCCAACTGGAAGGTAAAATTAACGGCCGCGAATGGCTAAGGAGGGACAGTAACAGTAATGAAGTGAGGTAAATGTGAGTCTCGGGCTGCTGTTGTTTTCACCGTGGCTTTGGGGGAAGGCCTTCGCGGAGCTGCGGTCCGCTAGCACTTAGCTAGCCGTCCTTGTTAGCTTCAAAATAAATGATAGCAATTTTAAAATGGGTCTGAAGTGGCGGGCCTTTGTTTCAAAACATACAAAAACATGTAATTTAGTCCAAACGAGCCTTGCCAATGCGAACTCTGCCTGTTCTTGGTATGCAGTTGGCTGGCAATCTAATACGTTGACTATATTTACTGTATCTTTTGTTAACGAGGCAATTAAAAGTCGCTATTCGACTTCGAATAATCAAAAGAGCTTTGTTTTTTGTTACTGTGTGGAGTGAAAGACATTGCAAATAATTTCACTGGGAAATATCTGACTATGTAGCTGTATTTAGCTAATATTACAGTGCGATGTGCCTCTATTTGCTAGTTACATACTAACTAAAAACGCACATACTGGTCAAAACTACGAAATCAGCAAGCTAGTCGTCCATTTCCTTGGCCGATTCTGTCATGTATTATGCTAGTGTCGTGGCAACAGCTGTATTTAAAATGCATATCAGTACTGGCCACTGGTATCACATTTTTTCAATTATTTAATTCATTTTGTTTGGCGTGTATAATATAAATGCGTGTGTGTCTATGAAGGCAAATTGGCATTACGTTTCAACGTGATTCTCAGGTAGAACCTGAAGGGATGGGGTCTTGCCCATTGAAAATATTTTCTCGATCTGTTTTTGATTACTTAATGTATAGAGTGTGGATAGAGTGATCTGCGTTGTTTTGTCTTTCTGTAATTTTCTACCGATACGTCCTTTTCAGATATGCTCTTGCTGTAATCATGAGTTGCTACCATCGAATAACTTTCTGTTTGCCTTTCAGAAAGGGGAGGATAACTTTGGCAAGGTGGATGCCATCGTGGTGTCTGTGGGAGTGGATGAGGAGACTGTATATGCGAAGTCCACTGCCCTGCAGGTTTGTGACATCTTTGTTATGGTGAAATGGTTAATAAATGGCCGTGTACGGTGTGTACTGACTTGCATGCCGCTGGCCCTTGTTAATACATCCAAGCTCTTTGGAGTGGAAGGTAAAATAAGGAACAATCATGTGAACATTAAATTATTAGATTTTTAAAGCAAACGGCTAATTGTCTTCAAAGCATTTTTTTTTGCCTTTGCAATCCATCAGAGCATTTTAGTTCTTAAGTGTGGCAATAAGCGATTATTATCGGGGGCGCAATTGCACCTCCTACTGGTCAGTTGAAAATATTGTTTGAACATAGTACAATAAAATAAATTTGCAAAGTTGCATTTGAAACTGGCTTGTGTAAGTCATAGCAATGTGTAATAATAATTTGTAAATATTTATGTATTTATTTAGCGAGATTATATGTGTAGTTTGATGTAGACCGTAATGTTTCACTGGTTGGGTTCCCTCACCTTGCACCCTTGGGAGAAAAGCCTAGATTCGCCTGTATGTGTGGCAATGTGTTGCTTGAAGTTTTGTCCAAAGTTTTCATTTTTGCTATATAAATGTTTTTGTTCTTTCTTCCTCACTTAGACGTGGCTCTTTGGCTATGAGCTGACTGACACCATCATGGTTTTTTGTGAGTCAAACATCCTCTTCCTAGCCAGCAAGAAGAAGGTGGAGTTCCTGAAACAGGTGGCCATTACCAAGGGCAATGAGAATGCCAATGGTGTGCCCCCTGTCACGCTGCTTGTTCGGGAGAAGGTATGGGCATACCTCATGCAGATTTAATGGTGTTTTTCTGTGGTCCATCACAGCATAAAGCCAATGTACTTCTGTTTATAGAATGAGAGCAACAAGGCCAACTTTGAAAAGATGTTGGAGGCCATACGATCTAGCAAGGAGGGAAAGACTGTTGGAGTCTTCAGCAAGGACAAGTTCCCCGGGGAGTATATGAAGAGTTGGAATGATATGATCACAGCCGAAGGCCTGGAGAAGGTTTGCAGTTTAGCAAGAGACTTCTCTAGGATCTTGTTTTGTTGTTGTGTATATGAATGGTGTATGAGTCTTCCATTGAGACAAAAGATGGCTTTGGAGTAGTTGGTGATGAATTCAGATCTTGGGATGACAGTGCCCTGTTTGTTTCCCTGTTATTTTCAGTATGGATTTTTATACTGTAAATGTTGGCGTTATTGTCCAGATAATTGTTGTAATATACAAATTGAGGTGAGGTAGGCTGAAAAATCTTATGTTGTGTGGCTCTTGGGCTTCAATTGCTAACTCTGCTAAACCAGTGATATATAAATTGATCTAATACCTTTAGGTGGATCTCAGTGCAGCGGTGGCTTACACCATGGCTGTGAAGGAGGATGGAGAGTTAGCCCTCATGAGGAAAGCTGCAGGAATTACCAGTGAGGTCTTCAACAAATTCTTCAAGGAACGGGTGATGGAGATAGTGGACGCAGACGAGGTATGTGTGAAGGATCGTGTTGGGTGCTGTTCCCAGACTCGCTGTTCTCCCCTGAGACCTGTACTCGGGCTTCACTACTCACCCCACTAAAGGCTCTGGCCGATTTGCCCCACAGAAAATGCGTCACAGTAAGCTGGCAGAGTCTGTGGAGAAGGCCATCGAGGAGAAGAAATACCTTGCCGGGGCAGATCCCTCTGCTGTGGAAATGTGCTATCCACCGATCATCCAGAGCGGTGGTAACTACAGCCTCAAGTTTAGCATCGTCAGGTAAGGTTATACCTTGAATCATTGTTGTAGTGATAATGCTCTATTGTTCCTTCCTTCAATGCTCATTATATGAAGCTCTTCTGGTGATTTTCTGTCATGCAGTGTTTAACCACATTTTTAAAAATTTCATTTAACCAGTGACAAGAATCATATGCACTTTGGGGCAATCACCTGTGCCATGGGGATCAGGTACAAGTCATACTGCTCCAATCTAGTGCGCACACTGATGGTGGACCCACCTCAGGAGATGCAGGACAACTACAACTTCCTCCTGCAGGTGGAGGAGACACTGCTGAAAGAGCTCAAGAATGGTGGGCGTGTATGTGTGTGTTGCCTGGCTCCTGTGATGTGTGTCGAGGTGGTTAAAGGAAAAGCATTTTTGTTTTTTTTTGTCCGGCTGCAGGGGTGAAGCTGTGTGACGCATACAACGCCGTAGTCGACTTCGTAAAGAAGGAGAAACCTGACCTGGTGGGGAAGCTCACAAAGAACATTGGGTTTGTGGAACCGCATCTTCTCTACCACTCGCATGTCATTCACCCCTGACTGTATTTCATGTAGAATATACACTATGTGGACAAAAGTATTAGGACACATCTCTTAATCATTGATTTTAAGGGTTTCATTCAGACCCATTGGCACAGGTGTATGAAATCAAGCACCTAGCCATGCATTCAGGTTTACAAATATTTGTGAATGAATGTGTCTTCAGTGAATTCAAATGTGGTACTGTCATAGGATGCCACTTTGCAATAAGTCAGTTCAGTTTCTTCCCTGCTAGATATCCCACAGTCAAATGTAAGTCAAATTCTTGTGAAGTGTTTAGGAACAACAGACACTCAGCCAGAAAGTGTCAGACCACATAAAGTAACAGAGCGGGGTCACCAAGTGCTGTGATGCATAGTGTGTAAAAGTTCCTAACGCTCTGACTCAATAACTGCAGAGCTCCAAACTTCCCTGGCTTTAACTCCGGTGCAAAAACTGTGCATCAGGAGCTTCATGGAATGAGTGTCCAGGGCCAATCAGCTGCATGCAGGCCTCACATCACCAAGCACAGTAACAAGCATCAGATAGAGTTGTGCAAAGCACACCGCCACTGGACCCTGGAGCAGTGGGAATGTGTTCTGTGTGATGAATCGCACTTCTCTGGCTGGAAGTCTGGGTTTGGGGGTTGCCAGGAGAACATTACCCGCCTGACTGCATTGTGTCAACTGTAGATTTTGGTGCAGGAGGGATTATGGTATGGGTTTGTTTTTCAGGGGTTAGGCTCGGTCCCATAGGGCATTTGTCCACTGCACCAGGTACTGTATTTTGGTTTGCTACTTTCCCTCTTCTATTGACTTCCGGTTGATTACCAGTAACATAAATCTCCAAAATCTTGTGAAAAGCCTTCCCAGAAGAGTGGCAGCTGTTATAGCTGTAAAGGGGGGGCCCAATGCCATATTAATGTGTATGGATTTAGAATGAGATGTTATAAATGTTCCTGTAGATGTAATGGCCAGGTGTCCCAATACTTTTGTCCATATAGTGTACCTCCAACCATCCATCCATCTTTTGCTTATCCTGAACATGGTTAGAATATAGTTGATTTTTTTTTTCTTGGCCCTGAAAACTTTTCTTTTCTGAGCATGAGACTTGCAAGGGAAAGATCATATTAAATTTTGTTTTTGCATTAAAAATATGGTAATAAGTAAGTATTGCTCAAAGGTTATTGGCATCCTCTTCATATCGCTGTCAGTATGCCTTGCTGTGGCAGAATGTTTAATGTTTTGTAGTCACATGGTTAGGGGTATGTATTAATGGCAATGCACTGCTCTGGTGATTAATACACCATTTATTTATTTAATTATTTTTAAACAAAAATGGCACTTCGTATATGCAAACTAATTTTCCGTTACAGATGTTGAAACATACCGGTAATGCATTGGAGGGTGTATGGTACACTTCAGGAGGTGTATGCTTTTTTCTCCTGAGTGGTCTTGTCATAAGTTTTGAAGTTTACAGTCAAATTAACCTATTTGTTATAACATCTGCTTTTTAGCTGTGATGGGGGGGCGTAGCGTGACCTCTCACTCTTTGTTTCAGGTTTGCAATGGGAATCGAGTTTCGGGAGGGATCACTCGTCCTTAACAATAAGAACCAGTACAAATTTAAAAAAGGTGAATTATCAGGTTTTTCCCTTCACCCTTATTCTTTTAACTATTTTAATAGTTGCTTGTTAAAATTGACATCACCACAGTGTTATGTGATTGTAGGCAGGCAGCAGCAGTCTTGAACCTTGGCTGCAGCTAGTGTCAGGCAGCAAAGGATTGCTGTGAGGTTGGTGTTGAGTGTGTTCAGCATCATTGGGCAGGTGTTTCGTGTATGGGGGTCATTCCTTCTTCCTCCATGTTCTGGAATATTTCCTGCTTGGTGTGGAGTTCTTGCTCTTGACGGTTAATATGCCGTTCCAGGCATGGTGTTTGGTATCAGCCTTGGCTTCTCTGACCTCATCAACAAGGAGGGGAAGAAGGAGGAGCAGAAGAAATATGCCCTGTTCATCGGCGACACGGTGCAGATTAATGAGGTGTGACCAAGTGGAACCACAGTGTGGAATCCCTGAGGTTAAACAGAAATTGCCCTCCCTGCGATTTGAACTTTGTATGTCGTTCTCTGTGGTTATGGTAACATACTGCATCTGATAGCCCATATTTTAATTTGAATTTGTAAAGTATGCCAGTTGTTTTGTATGCTGTTGAATAACAACTCACTCTCTGTTCTGTGTAATGGGATTCCTTGTTCAACCTCAAAACAAATCTTGTATTAAGGGGTTTTCTATTACATGTGTATTCAGTGCAAAACTGGAGCTTTGCTTTTAGCTAAATGTTGATGCTTCATCTTTGGGACGTACTGTTAGAGCAGTATTATGTCTTGGTTTGGAGAATGTGTATGACGCAGCTGTGTCAATGTGAGCACATGCTCAAACTAACCCCGTCTACCCTCTCCAGGAAGAAGCTGCCACAGTTCTAACATCCGTCAAGAAGAAAATCAAGAACGTTGGCATCTTCTTAAAGGTCATGTGATGTGACAATCTGTGGATCTTTCTTTATTCAGGTTTTTTTATTGCTGTCCTCCCATATCTCTGGTTTTGGTTGTTGAATGTCTTGCTTGCCCTTTTTAACAGAGATATTTGTGTTGACTCCCTTGTTTTCATTAGAATGATGATGAGGAGGATGATGAGGAAGATGCAGATAATGCTGAGGAGCTTCTGGGAAGAGGAGCACAAGGAGCTGCCCTACTGGCAGATAGAACCAGAGTACGTTTGTATGTGTGCATGTACGTATGTGTGAGCAAGACTGTGTATGTTTTCGTGCTGTAATTATGCGATTTTAAGTGTAGTCTGGCTGTCATAAATGCTTGTGTCAGACTTGCATGTGACTCTTGCCTTTATTTCTTACTGGACAGAATGAAATGACAGCAGAGGAGAAGAGGCGGGCCCATCAGAAGGAGCTGGCCAGTCAGGTGAATGAGGAGGCCAAACGGCGACTGACAAAGCAGAAGGGAGAGCAACAGATACAGAAGTGAGTGACTCATGATGAGTGAAATAAATTTGCCCACTTATGCAAAGATTAACTGTAATTAAAATGAAGTTTAAAACCCCCTTAGCAAATATGCTATGAAAATTCCATTTACCCATTTTCTGACCGCTTATCCTGGACAAGGCAGGGGAACACCTAGATGGGATGCCAGTCCATTACAGGGCACATGCACTCACACACTAACATTTCCAATCATATAGACAGTTAGAGATGCCAGTTAGCTTAACTGCAAGTCTCTGGAGAGCTGGAGGAAGCCAGAGGCTGTGGGGATGGCATGCGAATGGGAAGGTGGGATTCAAACCTCCGTCCATGTGGGGATGGCATGCGAATGGGAAGGTGGGATTCAAACCCCCGTCCATGTGGGGATGGCATGCGAATGGGAAGGTGGGATTCAAACCCCCGTCCCTGGAGGCTGTGGGGATGGCATGCAAATGGGAAGGTGGGATTCAAACCCCCGTCCCTGGAGGTGCATGCAAAAGTGCTGCCCTCTGAGAAGGTACTAGAATTTTAGAATTTAGTGATTAATTGTCATTGTTGACACACCACAGCACACAGTGCACAACAATGAAATGTGTCCTCTGCATTTAACCCATATGTGACATAGCAGGGGGCAGCTAATTCAGCGCCCAGGGAGCAGTGCCTGGGGATGGTACCTTGCTCAGGGTCAAGGGCATAACTTTGGCTAGAGCACTGGGGGGTTGATGATGATTATTGGGGGGTTGTATTAGCTGGTTTTGATTTATTGGGGGGGCTACAACCCCTCTGTAATTTATGCCCATGCTCAGGGTACCTCAGTGGTGCCTTGCTGGTTGGGGATTTGAACCTGCAATCTCTTAATTACAAGTGCGCGTCCCTAACCATTATGGCACCTCTGCCCACTGCCTGGCAGGTAAAAACTGAAAATTTGCCTGCATTAGATTTAATTAGTGACAATGTTTTATTTTGACGTAGATACGGTGATGGGATGGATGTGGTTTTTGGGCCCCTGAGCTGATGACTGGGACCCCTTTCATTTCCTCAGCAGGTTTCTGACATTGGCAGTGAAATCCCACAATTAATCTCCTAAAATTAAAACTTTTGTTTTTCAAACGTTATTTTTATATCTAGTTTAGTGGGGCTTTTTTGTAGGCTTCTATGAGGATATTCTGGGTAAATTTGACCATTATTTTTGATTGAAATCTCGACTTTAATTTCAGTGTGGTATTTGACAATATCAACAAGGACTAGGTCGGCAAAAAAAGAGTAAAAATGTCCTTTATTTTCCTAAAAAATATTTAAATGTGACATTTCTGGAATTGTGTTTTGGGCCAGTTACATTTTCCTCCAGTCAATGTGCTTTACTGCTGGTACCTACATGAACCCAGCATTTTGCTGGTTTTCATAATCTGAATATAATGATGAATGGTGTAATCAATGCTGATAATATATTTAATCTTAAATATCCACATCTACACTAAGGCCTCCATAATGATGTGATAGTCAGTGCTATAGCTTTGTCCACACAGCTTCAAGACCTGCCCCTCTGCATACATTCTGCTTATTTAACCCTTCTTTCTATATACCACAGGACACGGAAGTCCAATGTCTCTTATAAAAACTTCTCCCAAATGCCTCGGGAGAAGGAGATCCGTGAAATGAAGCTCTTCATCGATAAGAAGTATGAGACTGTGATCATGCCCATCTTTGGTATTGCCACACCATTTCACATCGCTACGATCAAGGTAGCTGTTACTGTAAAATGACCTTTAACAACAATGACAATATTTCAACATGAGAATCGGCTAAGTGTCTCCCCTACTCCATCCTGTTTTGCAGAACATCAGCATGTCAGTTGAGGGGGACTACACATACCTCCGTATCAACTTCTACGTCCCTGGTAGTTCTCTGGGCCGCCACGATGGCAACATCTTCCCCAATCCTGATGCCACCTTCCTTAAAGAGATGTGAGCTTAACTCAGTTGGGCTTCCTTCATCTATCTGGTCTTGTGTCTTCAGTTTCTCCCCTTTACTTTTTGTTTTTCTGAGTCTGATGATCCTCATTTTCTGCCTTACTGACTTCGGCATTATCAGAACTTACCGTGCCTCAAACCTGAAGACGCCTGGTGACCCAGCCGTGCCCTCCACCAACCTGCAGAATGCCTTCCGCATCATTAAAGAGGTACAGAAGCGCTATAAGACACGCGAAGCTGAGGAGAAGGAAAAAGAGGGCATCGTCAAGCAGGACTCGCTGGTCATCAATCTCAACCGCAGCAACCCCAAGCTTAAAGACCTGTACATTAGGCCCAACATCGCCCAGAAGCGGATGCAAGGCTCACTGGAAGCTCACACCAATGGTGAGTGACTGTGAGTGAAATCACATGAGGCAGTGTGGTTTTTAGGAAGGGTTAAGCATTGAATGCGTCTCTCCTCAGGGTTTCGCTTTACCTCTGTGCGTGGTGATAAGGTGGACATCCTGTACAACAACATTAAACGTTCGATCTTCCAGCCTTGTGATGGAGAGATGATCATCGTCCTGCACTTCTACCTCAAGGTTTCTCATTTTTGCTTTATAATGCCGATGTTCTTGTTCAGTCCAACTCTCCCATCTCTTTTGACAAGCGATCTGTTCTTTCCGCCAGAATGCAATCATGTTCGGAAAGAAACGCCATACAGACGTACAGTTCTATACAGAAGTGGGTGAGATCACCACGGACCTGGGCAAACACCAGCACATGCACGACAGGGATGACCTCTATGCCGAGCAGATGGAGCGGGAGATGAGGCACAAGCTCAAAGCTGCCTTCAAAAACTTCATTGAGAAGGTGGAGAACCTTACTAAAGAGGAGTTGGAGTTTGAAGTACCATTCAGGGACCTGGGGTGAGAATGTCAAGGTTGCCACTCTGAGCCAGTTGAGCTCAATATCATATATTACTAATCATTAAATTGTTTGAGGTAACAAGTATTAAATTATATTGATGTTTGGGTGTGTTGTAGTTTTCAGGGCGCCCCCTACAGGAGTACATGTTTACTGCAGCCCACCTCCAGTTCCCTCTGCAATGTGACGGAATGGGTGAGTGTGGATCCCTCCATTTGCAGGAAAAGCCTGTTATATTTTAAGTATGATTTTCCTCCTTGTGACCACTTGCAGCAATTACTCACAATGCCTTTCTGCAGCCGCCGTTTGTGGTGACTCTGGATGAGGTGGAGCTGGTTCATTTTGAGCGTGTGCAGTTCCACCTGAAGAATTTTGACATGGTGATTGTGTACAAGGATTACAACAAGAAGGTCACCATGATCAATGCTGTGCCTGTCAACTCGCTTGATGCAATTAAGGAGTGGCTCAAGTAAGACTCTGCTCATTCTCTAATCTGCTTAAATTTGATAATGAACGGGCCTTTTTTGAATTTTTAGGTGTGGATGCAGTTTACAGTTTCCTTGCACTGAGCGTTCTCGTCGAGCACAAGCACGAATATTGGCAGAGGTTTTTTGCAGCGTTTTCGTAAAGTGTTCGACTCAGCTGATCGAGTTCCCATGTGGGACATCCTGAGACTTTGTGGGATCCCCATGAAGTTACTGGACATCATGGCCAGCCTGTATACTGGTACTGTGAGTGCTGTGCAGAGTGGAGGGAGAACCTCTGTGTTCTTCCCAGTTGATCCTGGGGTTCGCCAGGGGTGTGTTCTTGGTCATACTCTGTTCAGTGCTTGTATGGACTGGGTCTTGGGCAGGGTAGTAGAGTTCAGCAGCTATGGGGCGTCTGTTGGTGAAGAAAGATTTACTGATCTTGACTTTGCGAAGATCATAGCATCATCGGCAGAGTCAATGGAGGCTCTGATTGGGGCTCTCGAGAGACTGACCGAGGAGTCCAAGTGTCTGGGATTGCGGGTGTCCTGGATAAAAACCAAGATCCAGGCCTTTAATGATTTCTTAGGCACAGCCATCAGTAGTGTGTCAGAGATTCACTTTCCTCAGCAGCGACATTCATGTCTCTGGTGACTCTTCCCATGAAGTCAGCAGACGGATTGGGAGAGCATGGGCAGTCATGTGGTCGCTGGGAAGAGGTGTGTGGTGATCCCGATATCTTTGCAAGAGGATGAAGGTCCAAGTCTTTAGAGTCCTGGTGCTCCCTGTCTTGCTGTATGGCTGTGAGACATGGACGCTATCCAGTGAGCTGAGATGAAAATTGGACTCCTTCTGTACCGTGTCTCTTTGGAGAATCCTTGGGTACCACTGGTTTGACTTTGTGTCGAATGATCGGTTGCTAGATGAGTCCCGAATGAGGCACATTACCTGAATTGTGAGGGAGCGTCAGTTACGGCACTACGGCCATGTGGCGCGTTTCCCTGAGGGTGATCCGGCTCACAGGATCCTCATTGCTGAAGACCTGAGCGGCTGGACCAGGCCGAGGGGACGCCCACGTGACACCTGGCTGTGGCAGATGGACGGTCACTTCCGGAGGGTGGGACTGGACCATATGTCTGCCTGGGGGGGGTCGCCAGCCGGGATCCCGAGGAGTTTCTTTATGTGGTCGGAGTGGCAAACCTCTGCATCAGCACATGCTTCCCAACCTGACCTGACCTGATGTAGTTTATTTATTATCATATGAGTCTGTGATTTGCACATATCATATTGTAGTTAACAACACTTTGTTTGAGGACAAGTAAGTGTACCTTGGCTAATAAAAATATATCCTTTCATCCACTTCTCTTCCCAGTTCCTGTGACATAAAGTACACGGAAGGTGTGCAGTCACTGAACTGGACAAAAATCATGAAGACTATTGTGGATGACCCTGAAGGATTCTTTGAGCAGGGTGGATGGTCCTTCCTGGACCCCGAGAGTGAAGTAAGTAATGATTACTAACTGTGTGCTATATAACAATACGCAAGACAGGTTTATTATCATTGACGAAAACATTTCCCAAACTAAAATAAAGTAAAATACGAAAACAAAATAAAACTAAATGAGAACTATAAGTATTGCTTCTGAAACCAACTTAAATAAAATAAAACCAAATATCACATACTTCCCGTTGACATTTTTAAACACTGTTTAGCTAGAGCAGGGGTCGGGAACCTATGGCTCGCGAGCCAGATGTGGCTCTTTTGATGGCTGCATCTGGCTCGCAGACAA
>JAODJU010000014.1:14652710-14666136 GCA_026776725.1 Gnathonemus echidnorhynchus | reverse complement strand
GGTTTTCCACATATGCAAAAAGTGCCCTTTTTTCCCCCTGGAGCACTTGCCCCCCAAAATGTCTGTGCACGCCACTGTATATATATATAAAATTTTTAAATAGTGATATGTTCAAAGGATGGAGAACCTCTCAGGAATGTCCTGCACTCTCCTTTTTTCGTCTTTTTCTCATGATTTTTTGAACGGGCAGTAAAAAGTGCATCCTTAATATCCCATAATCATTGTCCATCATTGCTGTCAAATGATCATTATGTAAAAAATAAATCACTTTGTAACTAGATATTTATTAAAACCTTTCCTGATATTCATGGTAATCTTGCACCACTCAAAACTCAGGTAGAAAGCAGAATCTGGTATCTAATGCACCCATAGCTGTACAAACTGGCAATTTCAGTACCATGTAAGTTGCTTTGGGACTGTCACACTCTCTTAAATACAATACAGAAAACAACAGGGACACAACTGGACACAGGGACACATTATTTATGAAGCATTGTGTTGTGGCTGCACTTCTTAGTTTGAAACATTCTCTTTACTTGGTTAACTGCAGAATACAATTTATTCCCATGTGTATTCCTTTTTTAATTCTTCATTGCCCCCCACTGGCTATTAGTCGTCACTGCAGCAACATCAGCAACAATATATTCTCTTCCACAAAAAATACCTTCTACAAAACAGCAAAATCTAGACATAGTAAACACAGCAAAACAATGCCTCTTGGCAAAAGCAACATTATGTAGTGCTCTCATTTATTCATTTTAAATGGGTATGTGCTTAATTAGCCGCCAAAAATGTAGTTAATTCATAACATAGCCTTGAACTCTGACAGGTTGGTTATACTGTCTTGCACTTCTGGAGGAATCTGACTCTTGTTCTTAATTCAGTGTGATCTAGAGTGTAGTTGTGTCACCTTGCACGACAGCTTGATAAATGAGCTCTAGGTGCATCACCCAAGACATACATTCTTTTCAGGCCTGTTGTCAGCTATGAGGTCACTGAGGTTCGAACCTTGGTAGTTTTTTTGAGAGCTAAAAATATTCACCTGAATAAAAAATGGGCTTGATTAGGCTAACTAATGTGTCGCAGAATGAATGAATGAATGAATTAATTAATTAAAAAAGCTTATGAAGGGGATAATATCATCAATGTGATTGATGAGACCCACCCCTCCACCCCAAGGTCCCGGACCTCACTCTTTTTCAAACCTTGGCTACGGCCCTGATTATTTTCTTCAGCTGCTTCCTCACTGCAGGTATGAACCTAGTGTCACTCTTCTTCACATGATATGGCTTCCTGATGCGCACTCTGTTCTCTGGCTGGAAGGTGGGAGATATTGCACCGTGTTTTTCCTCTGTGTACTGCTTACATTTAAGCCGGTGAACCTATACACGGTCACATATGGTTTGATATTGTCCAGTTTCACCAGTAGGCAACATATCAAGATTGGTCCTGATGGGACGTCCATGCAGAAGCTGGGATGGCATGCGGTGTTGCACAATACTGATGCGGTAGTAGAAGGTGTATGTTGCAATTAAATCAACTGGATGCAGTCGGGACTCTGTTCTGCTGTTATGCAGCACTGTTTGATTGTAGGTGATTAACACTGGTGCAAATTTAATGCCCTGTTCCTTCAAGAAGTCAGCAAGCTTTGAAGAAGTGAATTGTGGACTATCATCAGTTACCACTGTGTAAGGGTTAGCTTATACAGGGGACCTGAGGCTCAAAACAAATGAACAAATCAGAAAACACAATGACAACTCAGAAAACAGAATGACAAATTAGAAAACAGAATGACAATTCAGAAAACACAATGACAAATTATATAACTCAGAGAACACAGCAACAGCAGTCTGGCTTGAAAGCAAATTGCTGTCCCCACAAGTACACTTGCCATTTTTCAATGGACCACATGCACGCAAGTGATTCCTTCTATACTAAAGAAAACTTTCGTTCTGCGTGTGTAAATGTGCAGGAAGTAAACGTGACTATTTTCTCAGTATTGTCTGGGTGCAATTGTGATAGAACACCGCCTAGCCCAAAATTTAAGGCATTTGTGGTCACAAAGCTGGGTAGGCTGTGGTTAAAGTAACTAAGCACTGGGCTGTGTAGTAGCAGCGATTTGAATCATGCAAAACTCTCTCCAGCCTCACCTGTCCTGTGTTTTGTCCAGCGTATAATTGCTTTGTGGCAGGCTTATAATTGTTATAATATCTTCTCCAAATTTCAAATAGAATTGTAGGCTCACCTGCACACGGCAGAAAAGGCGGAGAGAAACAGCCATCCTTATCGGCAAATCGTTGTTGCTGTACTCAAAGAAAAACACACGAACTTCTTAGTTCGGTCCATTCTCTTTACTCTAACCAGTTAACGATACAATTTCTTCCCATACATTCGTTTAGTAAATCTTCATTGCCCCCTAATGGCTGTTATTTGTCACTGCAGCAACATAACACAGGGGTATCCATTTCAAAAATGAGCACCAGGGTCTCAGGCCCCAATTCACCTATATTGCGAATACTTATCCTGGACAGGATTCAGGTCTTTCACAAGGCACAAACTGTGGAGGGAACCCCATGTGACATGGGAAGAATATAACACAGTCAATGGAACCAGAATGCAGGACAAATGCTATAAACAATGGAAATGTATAAAGCAAGACTGATATCATCTTTTCCCTTTTACCAAAACAATGACAATGTAATTGAGAATAATCTAAGACTATGTGTATTTCACACTGCGAAGGACTAATAAAATGTAGTGGTTGCAGTGGATATAAATCAATACACACAGAAGCACATGAAGGAATGAGACAAAATACACATTTTTAGTATTTTCCTTTTCTTATTCACAACATCAGAGATGATGAAAACTCTTTCCATTATATTTCTTTCCTAAACTCTCGCTTTAAGACATTGCAATGAGGTATGCTATAAAAAAAATAGAATATACTTCTTGATCTTAATTTTACTTAACATCAGTAAAATCAGTTAATCAACGGCAGTCTTATTTGAGAAGATGGAGTGGACTTCTGTCTCAGGTATCGACAGGCATTGTGTTTCTCTGAAGAAAGGAAACTGTTTCCCACACACAGCTCATCCAAAAAGAGGATCTTTCTCTCTAAAGAAAGATCTCAGGATATATATTGCCATTATAAGTTTCCCTTTTTTGTTTTCATATTTCCCTAGTAAAACACGTTCTTGCTTTTGTTGACAATTAATGCTCAGTTTTGCTTGGTGGAAAGATCCACATTTTCACCTCCTGGTCCAATCTGGGACACCTGGGCTTCTCTGCTGGGTCTGATTTTTTCAATATTATATCCAATTAACACCAAAAAGGGGTAAAAATGAATTTTAAAGTATTAAAAATTAACACTTTTTAAAAATAGAGTTCTTAAATTTGGACTAATGTGCAAAGCAATGGGTATGAGCACAGGATGGCATCCTTCAGGGCAAAGGGCGATGTGCTAGAAGGTCAAGCTTTGGTCTCATTTTGAAAGTCAACAAAATGTGATAAAAACTGTAATATGTATTAGGGAATCTGGGACAAAATTGATGACTTGTATTTATAATAGCTTTGAAAGCAAACAATAAGGATTTATTCATCTTCGTCATCACTATCATCATCATCATCGTCGTCATCATCATCATTGTCGTCGTCATCATCATCGTCATCATCATCATCGTCATCATCATCGTCGTCGTCATCATCGTCGTCATCATCATCGTCATCATTATCATCATCATCATCATCGTCATTATTGTCATCATCATCGTCATCATTATCTTCATCGTCATCATCATCAAAATCTGGGTCAATCTTGCCCTCTATAACATCTTGAATCCATTCTTCCAGCTCGTCTGCAGTGGGCATGTCATCATCATCATCCATGGCCATCCATACGCTGTCAGCCTGAGATCAGAAGGGACATGACATCAAAAACCAAACAGGTCTGAATCTGCATGCTGCATGATGTTATGCAATTTTAATGTTTTTGTTCAGTCTGCCAGGTGTCTCTCTTACATCTTCAACATCGATGACGCCAATCTGAGGGGATGACAGGTCGATGTCAAATGTCTTCTCCCAGTATGGGACAAGCTAGAGAGCACAGTGAGAAACAGTTAGGGAAATAATGAGGACACAAAACATGAACAGGAACTCTTATAAATCCATACTGCAAGTGTGTGTTTCCACAAGAATTCAGCAAAATAATTACACCAAATGAAATCATAATGTACAAAAAAAACTTTTATATTGGAGTATCTTCAAAATCTGCTGGAACACTAGTGCAAAAATAAATGCTAAAGCTATTACATTTTCTAAATGTTTTTCTATGTTCCACGTAAACATCTCAATCTAAGCCAAAATTTACTGCTACATTTGGTTATACACTCACCAGAGGGAAATCATCAGGATCGATCCAGATGATGCTGAGATCAGGGTTTTCTGTGTTTTCTCTGGCCACCTCTATTAGAATTTCCAAAAATTCATAACCATCTGGAAGATATTAAGCATAATGTTTGTTAATTGAATTCCAATTGACTTTCAACACAACACTGTTAATTTAACTTCATTATAATGAATAGTATTTATTTTGAAAATAAATAGAAATGGAATAAATTATATTATGTGTCACACCTTGCTCATTTTTTATTCTCAACATAGATCATGGATTTAATTATATTAAGTGAATTCCAGGACAAAATTCACACAAGGATCAATGATAATCATTCTACCTGGATCATCTTCCTCAGCAAATGCAACAATGTGTTGACCTTCAATATCATCCTCCTGAATAACAGATTATAAAACAGCTTTGTTACATGTTGCTTTTTGGAGCTTTGCATACAATAGCATATAATATAACAATCCAATTCACTTTTGTAGCTGTGTGTTATTGTCTTCCCCTTTTGACTGCAATTAGATCAGGTCATCAGTGAAATACATAGTATGATGCAATCGGTAATATGCAAATATGGAATATGCATTGATGAACGACTCTTACCCAAGTCTCATACATGCTATGGGGCTCCAGCTTTCTAAGAGTTGGTCTGAAATTTAGCAAAAAGATAAAAAAAAACAGCTGTTCAATAACAAATTCACAGCAAGAAACATGCAACATCCTGCTTTTCTTGTTCTACTGTGGCTAAAGGTCTTATCAAAATGTTTTAAGGCAGATCAACAAGTATCTAAATCTCATATGCAATTCCATTTGTCACTGTTTTTTGCATGTTCTGGCATACGAATTATATTATTATATACTGTACAGTAAAAGTAAAAAATAATCTACATACACAGCAATATTAGCTAACCAGTGTCTGCTTGTGTTCTTGACCTACACTATACAGGGACAGCAGCTTGTCCTACGTCTCATTCTGAAACCAAGGGCATCCACTCTTTGTTGTTATAATACGCCCCACTTGTCTGGGAAGGCTTGCTATTAAATGTTGGAGCATGGCTGGTGAGATTCAGGCTGGGTATCCATGCTGGCTAATCAGGCCCTGTTCTGTTAAGCTAGTGTGACCTTCACAATCACGTCACTTGCAGGCTGACCAGGGCAGCTCTCTCAAGGCAGAAATGTGCCAAACTGACTTGTTGGAAAGACGGCATCCTATGATGGTGCCAAGTGGAAAGTCGCTAACCTCTTCTATAGAACCACCCATTCTGCTACAAATGCTTGCTGCAGGAGATTGCCTGACTGTTCACACTGTTAAGGACTGAGGTGTATTTATATTACACACCTATGTCATTAGTGCATGGGGCTTAATTAGGAAATTGCTCTAATTTAGTAGTTTTCAACCTTGGTACAGTGGTACAGTGAGAGCAAGTTTCACAGAGAATATAATTGGGGGGAGCAACTGAATTTCTGTCAACCGAGAGTAAAGGGGGTCCCTCAAGATTTATTTTGCTGGCCAGGGGGCATAGGAAAGATGACGGTGTGATTGTACAATCGATTAGACTTCCATGTACATTGTGCATGTGGGGGCACATAGAACAGTCCAGCAGTGGTCTACAGCCTATTATTTTTTTAATTTTGCAAACTGGCGACCGCTGTTTTAATTAATGTGTGTCTACATTTTTGACCATATACAGTATCTCACTGTTTACTGTCCCTTATCTTTGCTCCAGTGCCAGTCATAAGGCAACACTGGCAGCCACTGGTACCACCCCTCAGCAAGCTTCACTGCTGCTATCCACTACCATGCACCCACCCCACCCCCGACTCCGACTCACTGCACCATCTGAGTTCTGGGGGGGGGGGGGGGGGGGGGGGGGGCTTCTGTCCTACCTGTCATGCACTTCAATGAAATGAACAAGTTCTGCTTCTGTATAGGGCTTCCCAGGGATTTCAACAGGCGTCTCCATGAATGGTTCATAGAAGTCAACCTCATTTATCTTCAGGTCCAACTTCTTGGCAATCTAGATGAATGGAAAGGGTAACAACATGTGACTATGGAGCGAGAGCAGAAATACTACATTTATTATTGTATAAAAGCTACTCCTGATGTTGGTCTGTACATGTATTTCAGAGTGTTACTACAGAGAATTATAAAGATGGATCACTGCGTTTTGTTTTAGAAATGTATTTAGTTTAAAATGAATTTTGTTGGGTTTCCATACCTTGGTGTCAAAAGTTGCAAAAAACTTAACAAAAGGGTGGAACTCTTCAGCTGCATCATCATACTCAACAAAGTCTGGAGAAGGAGGACCAAAGTGTCAAAGTCAGAAACCAGAAACAGACATGCAGTTCAATAATATATGAAAATATTTAAGTAGGTTGATTCTGTGTACATACGAGGAGACTTCTCATTCTTAAAGTACCCCACAAGTTTTATGTCCTCTTCATTTCTGTGGAAAGCTTTGAGTTCTCGTTCATTATAAATTATTTCGACAGGGTCCTCAATGACCTGTTAAAATAGCAATAACATGATATTGGCATTATATTGCAGAAGGTCATGTAGTAATTTGAGCTGGACATGTCATAGTTTTGAGCCACTAGAGGTCCTCATCGGCTCCCTGGCTCCAACACATAAGGCTGCAAGAACTGACGTAAACACTTCACTTTAATCAAAGGAAATCCTTTAAGAATAACTAAATAAATATTAAGCCTCAACAAAATCTGTTAATGGTTAAGGTTGTGGTGAAGGTGAACCCTAAGCTTAGTGTAGTAAGTTTTAATTTTTGCATATATTTTTAATGCAACACATTAAATGTGACTGCAGAACATTTAACTATCAGAATGAACTACTGTTTGTACAGAACTTCTTCTAATTTTGGCTTACATCATATAGGAACTCAACCAGGGTGTCTGCTGCCAGCTCGCCGTCATACTCAATGATCTCGTTGTCATAGAAAATATAGATGCTTTCCACCTCATCCAGACCTATGGTGGATAAAAAAGAAAAGCATGTCAGTGAAATAAGGGTGTCGTTTTTATATAATTTTCTATGATGTATTATCTCAAAAGCTGAGCTATGTTCATCTTAGTTCTTGGAACATGCATGACACAATCACATTGAAATGGGGTCACATTGCACTAAACTTTTCATGGAGTATTTCATAGGAGATTATTTGTCAATGTGTCTAAATTCTGGCTTTCAGAAATAAGACCAATTGAAGGTCCTTGGACTTGGACTTGTAGTGGGAGTAGGTGAGACAAAGAAAGGGCAAGAGGACAGACATATGGGACAACAGAGTGCAATGGAAGGACACATTGAGTAATGGATCTGAAGAGACCAATAAAACAGGAACATAAACAAATTTCAGAAAGACAGGCAAATGAAAGTTGTAGTTGAGGTGCTTGAGACAAAACAGTGCTAAAAAAACTACCCAGCTTCTCGGCAACGGCACTGTCTGTCTTCTCATCAACAAGACCAAAGCCGATGTCCTCATCGTCAAGATCATCCAGGACCTGTGCGGCAAGCTGTGCAGTGCAGGGAGAAACAGATTCAATGAGTCACCTGGAATAGCAGCAAAGTTTGGAAGTCATGGTAGGCTGCACCAGATAACCTTGAGATACATTCTCTGATTATTTCTGTTGCTTGGCAGAGTGTCCAATTTGATGGCTGCAGATTCACATCCTAGATTTACGCCAACCAAAGCTCTTTGTGGTTAAAGTTTTTTTTTTTTTTTTTTTTAAAGTGACGCTGTTTCAGCACTTATCTTAAAAGGGAAAAGGTAAGTAAGGTTTGTCAGTGGATTAAGGGGGTGATTCTTATATATTTCTCTTTTCCTGCAGTATTTAAACAAGGGTAATTTTGTCTGAATTCTTTGAACAAGGATGACCATTACACTGAAACAAGGTCATATCACATTACCAGATTTTGGGGAGTTCCAGCTGCTGAGAACAAAGCTGTGTAATAGAAAATAATTGAATTCTTCCATATTTTATTATGTTGCATTAAATCTAAAATCTGACATCTGTCACCCTTGATTTTTTTCATTTGTGTCACTAAGCTATCCAGTCACCGTCAGTCACGGAATAGGTCCCTGCATTTGACCTTGTGTGACTTTGTGGAACCCATATCTGGAGTGCTGGTAAAATCCAGGCAAAATGAAACCATGAGGACCAAAACCAATAGTCCAAAGTCTCTATCAAGCTCCCAATTTTGTACAAGTGCATCATTCAAGGGTAGCCATGAGTGAAATTCAAAATAAAGAATTACATGAATTAAAAGTATTGCTGTCCGTTCGCAGCCAGGCAAACACCATTTTAATACTAGGATTCCCAGAAATGAGCAGATTTTTGGTTAGTGGCCATACAAGGTCATGCAATTTCTCTTGACTAGGAACATTATTGCCCATTATCTTACAGTAACCATACACATAGATAAGCACCTTGCCAAAAACTGGTACAACAGCATCTCACAGCAGCACAAGATCTTGCCCCATGAACACGGCCTTAATAGACTAAGACTAAGACTAAGACACAAAGAGTCTGCTTTATTTTTGGTGCCAATGGGACAAGTTCTATTTTTTATGAGAGCCTGAAGCCACCTAAAGCTAAAACATGTGCTCAAAACATATCAATAACTGTATGAATGGATAACTTAATAAAGTATTATGAGTATTCATCATTTATGGTTGTACTGCCCCCCCCCCCCCCAACATAGAAACAACACATTCGCTGCAATGAAAATGCACAGTCACAGGCAATGTTTGGTACAGTCGACATGGACAGTGCCTGGACATACCTGGTACGTCAGTGCGGCTGGGCTGGTAAGTAACTGCAGAGAAAAGTCAGGTTTCAGACCACAGACAATCGACACAGACCAGAAACATTCATCCAGATGAAGCAAAAGGAAATTCAAAGAGGACAGAGTTGTTCAAAGTCTAATAGCAGAATATGTCCCTGTAGCACAGTGGAGCTCATAGAGGCTGCAATTTTATAACCAAAGAATGATAGAATGATTTTAAAAGAAGAAAATGGTATTCAGTCCTACAGTTATCAATGTGAACTGCCATCAAGTGATCTATAGAGAACTTCCTAAAATGATGGTTAATAGACAACAAGAATCAGAGTGAGCAACAAATGGAAAGGATACTTAAGAAAGATTAATTGATTATTTGAAAGCTGGAGTCCATTGTTGGTAACTGCCTTAGATGGAATAAATGAAATTCTGTTTGTGGCTCATATGCAATAAATACTGTAGATAGATTAGTAGATAGTAGTTAATTGTATTAGGCAGAGTGTGATGTATTATGTATAAGATGAAATGTCTACGATTAAGTTTATGATTGCAGATAATGTGAGCTGGATCATGTAAAGGTAAACCTTGCAATGCATTACTAAGAAAAATTCACAGTCAATTAATAAATACACCAAAGGAAGAGAGAGTCAGCTTAAACCTGGGGAAAAGAAATAAGCAAATGAGTGGATCAGAGATATCAGTATCATAACTGAGAATGTCTGGAGGAGTTCATGGTACGAAACACTTGTCAATATCATGTTCATTACAAATGAAGCATTTTATTAGAGCTATTTGATTTGTTCTGGGGAACAAAGGAAATTATGACTCTTCCACAAGGTCGAGGACCAGCTAATATTCCTGCTTTGCCACAAACTGCGCTAACTGCCAAAATTCTGATTAACACCGTGTCACGTTTCTGCTCAGCCTCGAACCTTCTCATTAAGTATTTTGCACAAGAATCTACTGTCAACGCGCAGCATCCCCTGAATCTGTAAAGTGACACTGCAGACGACGCGCGTTTCAGAAACTGGCCTGTATGAGTGAAATGTCCATTTCCGTAAAGCCCATACAGCGCAAATTATCCTTGCTTTTCTGTAGCCCAGTGGCGCCCTGTTCATGCCCCCAATTAGCCTTTTCTTTACTAGGACTAAAATATAATATTTACATACCATGTTTTGTTCGGTTTCCTCAGAGACAGAGAAGTCATGGCGTTGGAGGCACCCACTGCCTGTAAGCCTGAAGATACCATGCACACAGTATAGTTAGAAGTAGAATCTTCTATTTGTGACTATAAACTGCCAAACTGTTAAACCCAATCTAATATTAAAGCCTTCACCCCATAACTGGCGAGCATGACTCTGTACTTCAAACACCGAAAGTTCGTGTTAGGTTGTTAATGATTTGCCTTTCATGGAGGTTAGTTTGTGTTATTGCAAGAGTATTTATATACAGATGCTCCTCTACTTACGAATGAGATATGTTCCAAACAGCCGTTCATAACTTGAAATGTTTGTAAGTCGTTATTCAACATCATTTTAATGGTATATGCAAATATAAAGAACTAGGATACTGGGAGTACGCACGCTGCGATGCTGCACAGTGGGAGTAGCGGCTGTTGTACTAGGTGGAATTGGCGCGCAGAAAAAAAAATGACGTTGCGGACAAGAAACAGGAGCCCAACGAACACAATTTGGACTTACAGTCCTCTTCATTCGTATGTCTGAAGGTTCGTAAGTTGAAAGTTTGTAAGTAGAGAAGCATCTGTATTTTTTAAACTACCTGTATTCATGGTTTTCAAAAGTCTGTTTTCTAGTAGGTTCTAGTATATTTTCAATTTTTTTTTTTGATCTTAATTTGAAGTAAGGAACTGAAGAACAGCTAATGTTTTTGAAATTCCATGGTGTACCAAAGTTACAGATCGTCACAATGTGCGGGATGGAGGGCTCAACAGCAGCTGTTCAGCAAACAAAAGGAGATTTATTTAACCAAAGAGGAGCAAAGAAACAAAGTGAGGCGACGTGGGGTCAAAACGAGAAGGTTAGTATGGGGAAGGACATGGGCTGACATAAGGAGCGACGTTGATGAGAGTCGGGGTGGCTGGCAAGGATAGTGTGGCCCCCATCTCACCCTCTTCATGGTCCCAGTTGACCCTGCTGACAGCACCAGGACTCAGGATGGGGTTGGTGTGGACTTCGGGTTGTGGCGGGGGCCCACAGAGCAGGACTTAGGGCAAGGCCCAGAGGGTCTTCCAAGTCTACTCAACCTGGCCTGGCGGTGACTGTAGAATTGGGCATCAGCCAGGTGGTGACCAGGAAGTCAGACAGCAGTCTGGCAGTGATCGGGGAGTTGGCTGTTGGCCTGGCGGCAGCCTACGGGGGGTGAGGTGGACCACCGGCTAGCTGCAGGGAGCTGGTGGGTGGAGCGGCGTGATGCTGTGGAGAGGTGGGAGGCTGAGTGGCTTCACAATGGTGGGTTGAGTGGATTTGCGCAGTGGAGAGGCAGCAAACTGACCGGATTCATGGCAGGCTGAGTTGTGTTGTGCACCACTATTCTCTGCACATCAGCCAGCAAGTGCTGGACCTTCCTTGCCCCCTGCGGATCCGCGTCCAGGGTGAGTCTTGTTAGCATCTCTCCGCAGACCAGAAGAGAGCTTCGGCATCGGGGATCCTCCAGGCCACGGGATTACTCCTCCACTCCTGACTGGTATCCTTCACTTGAAGGCAGGGTGGCTAACATGCCAATGGTAACTCGTTCAGCCCCCAGATCCGAGGCACTCGGGGTATAAAGTTTGCTGGATGCAGGGCGGCGTGGAAGATGCAATGGAGGTGCAGGCCGTCGGGGTTTTTTTGGGATTCAGGTCATTCTGTCACAACATTCGGGACGAAAGACTCGATAGCAGTTGTTTGGCAAACAAAAGGGTCTTTATTTAACCAAACAGGAGCAAAGAAAGACAGCTAGATTGCGAGGGGTCAAATCGAGTAGGCTAGTATGGGGAAGGACACAGGCAGACAGGAGGAGTGACATTAATGATCAGACTGGGGCTGACAAACCAAACAGGTACTTATATACAAAGACTAACGAGGGGCAACAAGCAACAAGTGTGGGTCATCAAGCGTGGCTCTCTGATTGATCACACTACTAAAATATACCAGTTTCCATACATGACAACACTTTAGAAGATCTGCATTGTATCAAACCAACTGTACATTAAAATGGAAAGTGTAGACCTTTTAAAACTTTCTTTTCAAAACTATTATCAGTACAGTTCAGAATGGTTATGTGAATCTTCACATAGCTAGTTTATTTGTAGGAAAAAAATTTAAGATAATATTTAAGAAAGAAAAAAGTGGATATTCTGACATTCTAATGTACTGTATATTGATATCAATCTATGAACATAATAGACTTTTCAAACTTTGTCCCATGCTGGTCTAATTCTTTTAACTCAAAATGAATTCAGCTTATGTTTACATCTTTAGAGGCCTGCCTTGGGGAAAAGATTTGTTCGTCCCATCAAATCTGTTTGTCTAAATCCAAATTTTATTATTCAGACTAAGGATGATGTCTAATCAGGAAAAAGAGAAGAGCCCTTTAAATCCACTAGAGGAGGACTGATAGCCACCTAGCTCTTCATGAAGATTTAGTGGCTATAAATGTAGCTTACTTAAATTACCGAGCAGGAGGTATTACTATTACTAATGGAAAATCAAACTAATTAGCTAATTAGGTGACTGGACTCTAATGGGTTGCCTGAACAGCCTTTTTTACACAGGCATCAACAGTTGATTGATAATTGCCACAATGCTGACATTTTACAATTACATTTTACCTAAAGCATGTCTCGTAGTCACACTCAATTGATGTGCTTATAGGGAGGAAACCATTCTGTTCTCTAAATGGAAACTTTCCTCTATTCATACTGCAGCCAGTGGAATAGTCACCACTTTTCCTGGTGGCATTGCCCACTGACCACTGTTATGAATAATCAGACAATCCATGAGTTATTTTGACATCATACATAATGCTGGCAGTGTCATTTTTCTTTATACATTAATGCAATTTATGATTGTTCTAGAGTGTTCTCTGGCTGGGGTAGGGAAACTAAAGGGCAGCCTGTAGAAAAAAACCCACTGTCTATTTATTCTCATTACAGTTAGGGGGGGTCAGAGGCGCATCTTGTCAGCAGGCAGGGCAGGCAGCTGCTTGGGGCCCCCAAGCCACTAGATGGCGAACGAGAG
>JAODJU010000014.1:14607147-14626513 GCA_026776725.1 Gnathonemus echidnorhynchus | reverse complement strand
CTACTTACGAACTTTCAACTTACGAACTTTCAGACATACGAACGAAGAGGACTGTAAGTCCAAATTGTGTTTGTTGGGCCCAATTCCACCTACTGTAGTACGACTTCTGGCCGTTACTCCCGCCGTGCAGCAGTGTAGCGTGTGTACTCCCAGCATCCTAGTTCTTTCTACTTGTGTATACCCTTAAAATGATGCTGAATAACAACTTACGAACATTTCAAGTTACAAACGGCCGTTTGGAACGTAACTCGTTCGTAAGTAGAGGAGCGTCTGTATATAATATTTTACATTATGACCCCACTGTCCTATGCTGTCTAAGATTTAGGCACCCCTGCAACCCTGACCAGGATTGACATTATATTACAGCAGGTTAGCATCAATGACAGCAACAAAGTAATTTTCTGTTCAAGGATAACATGGTGTTTTTTGGTAGCGCAGTACCAAAATAAACTCATGCAATTGTATTGAACCCCTTTGATGTGAAAAGTCTATACCTGACAGAGAGATGCTGTTAGAATTTCATAGAGTGGCTCAGAGAATTTTCAGAGCAGAGACACTACAGGGCAGAAGAACACATACAGGGAGGGAGAAGAGCACGGTATGGCATACCAAATGCCAAAACTACTGATCCATGCAGTGCGTCTGGGAGTATGACTCATCAGATGTGTTATAGCCGATTCCTCAAGGACTCTGAGTCACTGCACTGAGATGGGCTTTGACAGAAAGTAGGGAGAGCCCGTGTCACATTAGGATGGATGACTATGTGCTTGCGTGCATATGGTGGATGTCTGTTGGGTGTTCATTGAGAGCATCTTAAGCTAAGCCTTTCATCCTCAGGGCTGTCATCGCTAATGTAACCCCCATCTTTTTTTTCTCGTTTTAACTTTCTCACTATCAGTGTCTCATTCTCTCATGTGGTTTTGGCTGTCGCTAGGTAACAGCCTCTCCTCTGAAAGGCAGAGTGTGCCCTGTTTCCACGGCAACATCAGTTGGTAAAGGATAAATGGTGCTGGGTGGCGGTTTGGGGGTGGGGGTTAGGATGGCAAAACGTATAGGACCAACAGAGGTGTGGGGCAGGACTTAAGGTCAATCCAGTGAGACAGACTCACTTCTCCCAAGCACTCCTCCACATCCAGCCTCCTTTGTGTGTAAGGTGAACTTGAAAGCAAAAGAGCAGTTATGGTATTGCCATAGCGATCATGTCAGCAAAAACTGCATGCATAAGGAACTTTTTGTGTCTAATGACAACATTTCATGTCTTTTCATGTTTACGTGCATGGCTTGTTCATGGGTTTGTTGATGTGCATTAATTTTGCACGCGTGTGTGTGTACGTGTGGGTTTGTATTTACTAATTTGTGGGGCCCATATGTCCACACATTGTAGTAACTTTTTAGCTTGTCGAGACATTTTTCAGGTTCCCACAATACAAACCACAGTTTTATAAAAATGTGTGAATACATTTAAAAAACTTAAATAACCAAAAGTCTTATATTTTGTTTGGCTACTTATGGTTAAGGTTAGGGCTGGGTAAGAGTCAAAGGAGTTGTGATTGGGATCAGGGGGTTTCCCACAGAATTGAGAGTCCCCACGATGATATGAATATATGAACTGTGTGTGTGTGTCTGTGAGAGAATTTGTGTGTTTTTGTCCTTGGAATGGTCTCTCCAATGTCTCCAATGTCGCTGGAATGGTCTCTCCGTGGTGGAGTATGCACAGTATGTGAAGAGGAGTGGTCTGTTATGAAAGGACTCAGTCTGACCCAAAGTGGCTCTATGTGAGTTGCTCTGGAGTCAGTGATTACCCTTTGCTGTAAACCTCGACTCCCTTCCCAGATCTGAGTGCTCAAGTGCCCAAAACATTTTCAGGTACCTTTGACTCATTTTAAATTCCTCATGTGTGGGACAAACTAGTTATTTCCTTTTTTAGTAATATATAATTTACAAGATGTTTAGATGTTTATATAATTCCTCTGTACACCATTCAAGATGACATGCGATTACTAAGAAGGCAGTATTGTAAAAGCCATTTACATAAGTGTTGTGATAGTGTTGATATGTTCAAAGGGGCATTTGTGCGTGGGCATGTGCGCGGTTGACTGTGTATTCAAGGCGACAGCTTGACCTCTAACCTTTCTTGGCGGTAAAGGGAAAATATTCCTGATTTGTCCTAGCGCTGCCAACACAATACCTTACCAAATGCCCTCACGCTAACAAAGAGACGATGGCCACTTTCTCGCTTACGTGCGTGAGACCAGCACTGGTACCACATTCTTTAGCATTGTTAAACAGAACTGGGTGCTTTAAAGGCATATACATATACCCCGAAAATTAAAATCCACTCACTGTGACTGTGTGTCTGCGAGTGTAAATGTGTGTGTGTGAGAGTGTGAGACTCTTCTGACTGTGTGGAGCTGGTTAGGTCTGGCCTTTCTTGGTGCTTGTGTTTGCCAGGGTCGGCTGTCATCCCCACAGGTAGAGCTGGGTGGCATGAGGGAACTGAACAACCCACAAAAAGACCACAGCGTGCTTCTTCTGAGATGTAGAGGGCCAGAGGCAAATGTTGGAATAAGGGGCAACGTGAGGTGATGGCTTGAGAGAAACTACTTGTGACATATGAACAAATGCCATTTGTTGACCTGTCATGTGGAATGCCGGTCATGTTCAGTCTTATATCTCTCTGCGTGGTCCAGCTCCATTTTATTTAGTCATATCCAAATAGCATTACAGAGATATATCAGAACGCAGGACAACTATCTAGCCATTAAACAAAGAAAAGGCTTGTAATCTCAGTAAGCTACAGTAAGGTAATGAACTGTTCATATTTAGATTTTAAGATAGGCACCAGCTGCCTTTAGTATCATTAAAATATTAATATACAGAGGACAAGGAGGCTATATAGCCCCTTTTGGACATAAGTGTTGCCAGATTAATGTATGGTGCTGACTTGATGTATAGAGGTGCGCTTGCTGTGTTGCTCCATTTTAAGCTGACTAATGTCCATCTGTGGCATAAAATCATTGGTGATTGTATTCTTTACTTTGTTATTTTAATGCTGAGACATGAGGGTTTAGCTGCTACCATCATCTTAGCTCAGCTTGTCAATAGACGTGTCTTGTAAGGTTCAGCTGGTGGCAATGAGTGATGTCTCACATGGTCCTGGAACCAAATCTTCTACAGGCAGTTTTTTTGTTTCAGTCAAGCGTAGATAATGCTGTTTGATTATCCGTGTTGTGTTGCATTAGGTGGGCTCTGGGGATTTTAGGATGCGGGTCCAATTTTTAAAAGGAGGAGTGAGGTGTCTTCACAAAACAACCTAAGGGATGGCAGCTACACAGCTTTTTAGTATAGAAATGCTGCCCTCTGCTGGACGTTCACTGGAACTTCACTAAATATTTTTTTCAGGCATATTTGATGTCAGCGATTTTCACTGTATCCTTCCACTTATTCATTTTTGTTTATTTATCTCAAGTGTCTGTTCATTTCAGCTGTTCTCATAAATCTGTAATATGTATGTTCCTTTGTTGGGAATAAAATTTACCTTCCTTTGCACAGGCCATGTCAGAATACGGTGACCTTCTCAGCGACTTATCAGACAACATCACCAAAGAGGATCTGGACCAGCTCAAGTCTGCCTGCAAGGAGGACATCCCTGAAGACCAGAGCAATGCCATCACTTCCTCGTCGGAGTGGTTCAGCTACCTGGAAAAAAATGACAAGCTTGCACAAGGTAATAAGGAGGGTAAAGCAGGGAAAACTGCCATGTGAGCGAGATGGATGAAAGAGAGAATGGGATGGAAAAGGAAGCTCTGTTTTGATTGGGTTTCCATGCTGAGCCATGACAAATCATGCAGGTTCTGCAGGTATTTTTGTGATGACCCGCTGCTTAAAGGACCTGTGACACACATAGAGCCCTCATCCAATTCCTGAGGGCATTTGATTATACATGCTGAGCTGAGATTCAGAGGTGACTTTTACCTATTTCTGAATCAGAATCAAATCACTTTTATTATCCCAGTGGAAATTGCTTGCAGTTACAGACTTCACAGTTCACAGTTACATGAAAACAAAGCACCACACACAACAATTTTTATATAAAAATAAATAGCAATAATGGTCTGTGACAATTGTCTGGTGAATTTGAAAATACATATAGTAGAAAGTGATTCCGAATGATTTCCTGAGGCTTTCATTGGTGCATTTCATACTGAGGAATCTGTGACTGAAAGTGTTCTTCTGTCCAAGCACAACACTGTGGAGCAGGTGAGCAGTATTGTCCATGATCAGCTGAAGTCTGGACAGCATCCTGCTTTCCGTAACATTGTCAAGAGTGTCCATTGTCCATTGTATTACACTGGAGCACACGCCAGAAGAGCCCCTTCTGGAACATTCCCCAGCGGCACGTCCATACTGTAATTGACTACTTTCCTACCTGCAGATTTTTTTTTGCAGGTGAGGTAAAACTGAACATGTGATCCTCTCCTTGTGTGCACATAGACAACCTGTCATACATTGAGCACATCTTTGAGATCTCCCGGCGTCCCGACCTGCTGACGCGTGTAATTGAATACCGAACCACTGTGCTGAAGATCACAGAGGACGATGACATCGACACCAAGCTCACACGCATCCCCTCTGCCAAGAAGTACAAAGGTATGTGCACCAGCATGTCCTGAATAACACGATGATCACATTAATGCGTTTATTTCCGGGGGTGATAGCGGCCGGAAATACAAGTACCCCTCTCTGCTCATTTCTTAAAAATCCAGTATTCAGCCCACGGAACATCGATCGATTCACCCAATTCACAATTCGGTGTACTATATTGGGTACATCATTCGTGATGTTTTTGAATAAATTGAATAAACGAAATGTAATTACTTTTGCATTCTTTATTAAATTAAATATTCCGTTGGTTGACTTATTAAAAAAAATAAATAACTTTTGTTTCTTTATTTTTAAATGACCAACAATAATTTTCTAGAAATATTTTTACTGATTGATTCAAAATACAGTAACCTAACTAAGATATTCCTTTCATTTAAAATGAAAAAGGTAATCACAGATAGGACCATTTATGAAGATTTATGAAGGCTGTAGTCAGGCTTAAACATAAAGCATCTTTCTGTGCTCACTATTCCGTAGTGTTACTTCTGTCAGTTTCAGTAGTTGCCTACTCATAGGGGGCACGCCATCTACTGTCCAAACAACGCTACTGCAGCTAAGAAAAGACTATAAGAGATTATGCTGCCTAATAATAATTTGAGCTATTTCACAGCCCATCTTTTATTTGCACACTTTGAATCATTATGAATTACTGTTATTTATCATTTATTTATTTATCATTGCACGCTATGTCGTCACATGCCTGTTCGGCCCTAGAACTGGACGACCATTTTTCTTTTCCATCCAGATGTCATTCGCCAGCCCTCGGAGGATGAGATCATCAAGCTGGCCCCTCCCCCTAAGAAAGCCTGAACTCACAGATCCTGATTGCTGCATTGCTCCCCTTCGTCATAACCCAGCCCCATCTCTCCTCCGTGCCCCTGCAACTCTCGACTATTGCACATCACAGTGGCGCTAACAGCTGCCTATCAGCCAGCCAATCAGATTTCAACTATCACCAACTATCATGGACTTAAGAGAAGGCTGGATGGACAGAAGAAGCTAATAGAGGGAAAGCACTTCCATTCTACAGCTGAGTGGGTCACCCCTGTGCCTGTATACTTTGCTATTGCACACTAACACCCCCAGTACAATGCGTGTTTGTCTCTGAACCCAGGATACATTGCCCAAACATTTATACTGCAGATTGCCGAAAAGTAAAAATACGCGTGACACAGTGACATGATATATGCTATGTCGACTTTCCCTAACAGGCGACACCAGCTGTGAGTTTGAGTGCTTTTGCCTGGCACAAGCTGTATCACTAAAGTTGTTATGCTGTATTTTCATGTGCTAGACAGTTTATTCCTGGTGACAGAATACCTTGGATATTGTGGAAATTTGTTCAGAAACAGTCACCAAACAACAAAAATCCACTTGACAGAATTCCATTTGTGTCACTGTTATTTGAAGACCAATGTTTGCCTTGTGGACGATTAATATCTTGAATGATAAAAATATATTTTTAGGAGGTCTTTGTTGTTTTTATTTGAATAACTTTCTGGCTTAAATATTACATTTTGAACACATTTTAGTTTGAATATCAGCAGTTATGAGAAATAAATCTATTAACCTGCATAAATGTAAAATTCACAAGGATTTACAAGTCAGCCATTTTAATCTTTGAAGTGCTCTGTAACCACCAGGTAACTGGCAAAATAGAAAACGTTTGTTTTTTCTTTCATCAACTATGTTTTGCATTGTCTGTCCAGTGTGATCAAGATTAAGAATTGTTAATCTACCTGATTGAAATTAAGGTATATCAAAATACAGATATCCTTTTAAAATAATTATTCTAAAGATAACTGTTAATCTACTTGATTGAAATTAAGGTATACTATAATACAGATATTCTTTTAAATATTTATTATATTTTACTATTGTGTATTAAATATGTAGTTATGATTTTGAGAGCTAATGAAGCAAAAAAGATGCATTAAATTATTATTTTTTTCATCATAATAGAGAACAAATTCATATTAAAAGCAGGTTTAAGCCTTTCTAGTGCACAGTCCAGGGCAAGATAAAGGAAGCTTATTTCTCTTTTTGGTTGAGAACAAAGAGGACTGGGTTTGAGAGAAAGCACTTTGTAAGGAAGGAAAGTAAGGAGACGTACGCTGATTCAGACAGAAATAAGGAAACACTGAAATACTGCGTATAAAGATACATTAGATAAAACTACATTGATGACTGTGGTGTATCTGTTAGAGATAAAACCATGCATTAGTGGATTTGAACTAGGAGGTACACGTTTGAACAGTCCTGCCATTGTAAACAAATATGTACCCAGACTGTTGACTAAACTCACACAATACAATCACTGTGTCTGCAGTAATCAACAAAGCCTTAACAGAACTCAGATGCCACAACAAATGTGTGAAAATTGTAAATATGCATGTGGCCCGGGCCCAAAAACATTGCCCTGGTGCTGAAAATCAAGAAACTGACAACTGTTTGAAATTTTTCCCCTTTAAAGTCCAGTTGTTTGTTTTCAGCACTAGTGTGGAAAATGTCAGAATCAAAACAGTCTATGCATTTCGTTGCGGGCTGACAGCTGGATGAGTACCCATGTGTTCGTTCTCCAGCTTCTTTGTTTCTATTGCTGCTGTAGCATTTTGAAATTTTAGAGAACTGCACATCCGTTGATGACATCACCCTGCTTTCCCTGTAAAGAACGGATGGGTGTTTTCCTTCCATTCTCATGTTTCTGCAGGCTAAATAGACATTTAACGTTTGCACTGTCAACATACTGTACTCTGTGCTGGTTGAATTGTAATTGTAAACCCCGCCTAAAATCAATCAGGGAGGTTCCCGCTGTCCCAGTCTATCCAAGTAAGTGACTACAGTGGTTGCTCTTTCCTGGTGGAGATCTTAAACCTTACAGTCCACTCTCAAGTGAAATTATCACTATGGAGATATCTGTGACATAATTATAATTTGTCATTTTTTCATGGCTATTTTATTAAAGTTGATTTGAGAAAAAAAAATAAATTTAAAAGCCAATTCAAAGATGCAGTGGGCTTTAGACGTTTGTTTTTGAGGGGCCTACAAGCTTAAAAAGTGTAAATTCCATTGTTGTGTGTACTCATTCAAAAATGAACATAGAGATAAGTGTTTTATCAGCATTGTGTGTCACTTTTAAGACTTAGCATATGAAACATACACAGAAACACTCATAAATCTGTCATCAATAGCCAAGGCTAAAATTTAAAATGTTTGTGGAACAGTTTTAATGCTTAGATAATTAATATATTATGGGATGGTCAACACAGAATAGCATCAGTTATTAATTTAAATATGCAGTGCATTACATCACATTGTTTGTTAATTTGTATCATTTAAAATCATTTTAAGCTTATTGCAATAGGGCACTATGAGTCATGCGGTTGTTTTTATTAAAATAAATTTGAAGAATTCCATGATATACTTATGACCATTTTAAAAACTTTAATTTAGTTGTACATACTGTATTATTATTCTATGTTTATTGATTAATTTATTTAATTCAGGTATGTTAAAATGCTGTACTTTTTAAAGGGTTAAAATGTTTACCGAATGCATATATGGGCACATGGGAACCTATGTCAAAAGAAAACTGTAAGAATTAGTAACAATAGTGAGAAAATGCTAAGGTGAAATTACAGTCATGTAGCTCTTTTTACCTTTATGAGAAGTGTTTTCTGGAAAGTGACTTTCAAGATTTGTTGCATTATTTGTAGTTGGATCTGTTCTTGATCTGTCTGGAAATGCCCTGACTTCGTAATACTGTTGCTTTTAATTTGTGACTGTGACTTTTGAAAATGAAAGCATTTCTGTACTGTTATGAAGCAACAAACTTTAATCCTAACAGAGAAAGTGTCCAAATGGCCAAGTATGTTGTAAACAGAGGTATAACGTAGGGTTAAGGGAAGTATTTAGATTTTGAAATTAATGAGTCAGAGGGGGATTTGTGCCACAGGGTTAAGCCACAGGGAACCAGTACATTATGTGCATATGTGTCTGTATGGAGGCATGTCTGTGGCTGTATGGACTGTATTGGTGGAAATGGAAATTCTTAATGATAGCTTGGTTAAATAGCTGGTGCTACATTACAGCTTGGATACAGTGAATAAATGGCATCGTCAACTTGTCCAGACAAGCCCTGCAGACGAGGTTCCAGCCACACTTAAGGGTTTGCCATTAGATTAGATACAACGCTAAATCAGAACATCCTGGAACAGACCTGGCAACCTACCATAGAATGGGTTTGGGAAAAAGTCCAGCAACTGATGGTCTTTGAGTTGAAAATCTGAACTGAAGGAACAGAAAATGTGAAAAGTGTTTACATGATGCACTAAAGCAAGCTTTCATGCTGTAGAAAAGTGCCAAGTTGCTTTACTTGTAAAACTGTTGATTTCACTTGAATGAGTAGCGCTCATTAGGTCTGTAGATGTTTAAGAAGCAAAAATGATAAGAATAATTTGCAATGCTGTACAACAATAATGTTTTAAGCCAGTGTGTGTGATTCAGTTTCATTTTGTTGTGGAGGGTAGAGAAGGTAGTCATCCTTTGCAATGCAGACGCCTCCACTTGGTGATTTGCGGCCCATAACAAGAAACGAATCGGAATCCATGCCGCAGTTTTGTCTTTAACAGCATAATTGCTACACATAATTAAAATATCAGGCATTTACCCTGTAAATTTTATTGTACTGTATGTATGATGGTTTATGTTTGACATAACCATAAAATCTTCAAAAATATAGACTGTGAGTCCAGCACAATGGTGGGTTTTTCATTAACATGTCCATCAATCAATGATTTGTGAAGGAAGTTGCCTTAATCACAGAGCCTGTCTGCCTGATTACAGCCTGATTAAATTGTTCAATTCACCATACATGAAGTGAGACAACACTTGCTGTTGTAGAGCGTCCCACATTAAGCAATTTCATGTTTTAATTATATGCCTTACCTCTTCAACTACTAAATGCAGATTAAGCTCACCTTGTTTCTCCATTGGTTGCTACGTTTCCTCTTTGTCTTAATTGTTTGTTTTGTGTTCTTTTTTGAAGTTACAGAAAAAAATATGAAAACATCAAAAATATTTTCATTTTTAACAGTTAAAGGTCTGGCTTGACGAAGGATTATATCATACTAGGCTAAAGAAGATGTTTTATTTGTCGAGCTACAATGAATATAAATATTATATATATGTATTAAAATATATTTGCTAACCTATTCCACTTGTGTGATGCTTTTTCTGTAATAGAGTTGATGCTCATACCCAAGAACGTTGCATATGGCAGCTGAGTTCGGGGCATCGCAACATGAACTTCCTTTAGTTGTATATAAACAGTTGAATCCTCTACTGATTATTTTATCTAATTTTATTTCTCATTTTATCTATCAAGAAAAATGAGTCGGTGATGAAAAGTGGAAGCGACAAATTTTATCTCACCATTGCAAATAGAGGACACCTGCACTGAAAAGCAAAATTTGCTGTTTATTTAACGTAAATGAAATAGCATCAGATGTCAAAGATCAGGGTAAAGATGTCAGCAATGGAATGCAGATGCATGGATGAATGTGTACTATTACGCATGTTTATGGGTACATTCACTCAAAACAGAAAGAAAACTACAGGAAGAGCCAAAAATACAGCCTCCTAGTGGCAGCCATTACATTTTTCTTAAAGGTGCAGGATACCATAAGCTGTACTTATATGATAACAAGACAGATGTACTCTGCATGCACTTCTTTGTGTTTCAAATGATCAAGTTCAAGTTGCAGACATGCTCAGCGTCCAAGTCCTGACTTAATTATTAACACTGCGCTGCAGACGGTTGTCGGTTGCACTCTGAAGTTAAGTTATTAAGATTTATAATTAACAGAGTTGGCCCAGAAAAGCTTAGACTGCTCAGAAAGCTAATTATGTGTTGATATGTACACTTCATGGTTACCTTAAAAAACTGAATTAAATTACTTTAAAATCTCCAAAATAAAATGAACTGAATCAGCCGATCCTGATGATGTCAGGATGAGATAGTAGGTCTGCAAACACCCCCCTGCTGCTTCTGCGCACACTGTGTCTACATTATAATGGCAACTGCGCGATACACTGTATATTCTGTCAAGTTGCCTCAGTTAGTGTGGAAAAGGGCATGTGGGCGGTTGATCGAGTCCAGCTTCTGCTCTCCATTTCCTTTAAATTAAATCACAAGTTCACTCGGAAGTTATGCTGCTATTCTGTTAATGTGTCACTTATCAGTTCTAACCAGGAGGCCCTGGTTAGTATTACTTTAGCAGTAGCATTTGTCTGAGCTATAGAGAGATCAGGCTGTTAAAGTACTGTACTGTATGTTGCACCTACTGGGCCTGATTTGAATTCTTGCCATCACTTCCCTTCTTCATCTGGGAAGTTCTCATTTCATTTTCAAAGCTATAATTTGGAAGTGTCCTGTTTTCCAACAGACAGGCTTGGAAGATGACGCAGGAGTTTCAGATCTGGTTGCATATGCTAATTTCAATGTGTAAAAAGATAATATACTGCATATGAATCCATGTAGCCTGTTATGAGGAAATGGGGGAATATTTTGTGTAATTTAGGTTAAGTTCTTGGCTGACAGTACAGACAAAACTGTTTTTATGTGTTTTTGTTTGTTTATATTCTGTCTGTTCAGGGTGCTCCAGGTAGGAGGGTTGGTGGTGGGATTCACAATATTCACATAGGCATTTGTTAGCTAAGAGTTTAGTTTATTGGTTTGAGTGTGGAACTGCATGCTATGTTTAACCCAATTTTCTTTACAATGATGTTTATGGTTATACATGTTTAGTATAATAATCATGACTATCTGCATGTAATATTGGTTTATGCTTTTCATAAACCCAGCAGTAGGTTATTTTGAAGAACACTTGTATTACCACTTTAATTCATAAAAGTATAGGTGTAATAAAAAAACTGGATTGTTACACCTATTTCCACTTTTATTTGAATACAAATGCAAATAATTTTGCTGCTTCAGCAAATACATACAAATACAAATGCTGAGCTCTGCAAATCCCTACCATTCACCCTACTAGCAGCTTCTGGGATCCTCATTGTCAGGAAACCAAGGAATTATTGAGCTGAATGCAAGACAGCTGCCTGCAACATGGTGGAAATAATATTACAGATACCAATTAGACTAATGCATCGGAAACCAGCATCATCAGAAAGAGAAAAGATCTGATTCAACTAGCTAACCCTCCAGATCAGAGAAGCTGCTCCGAACCCAGATTCTGAGGAAACAAAGTCCTCCACACCTGACAGTCCTTGCTCCCCTTTCTATGCACATGTTTAATCCTGCCTACAGATGAGTCTGGCACAGATATGGGACCCCAACCTAGTCTTCAGCTACTCTGAACTCTCCCATGGCATTTATATATGTATAGAAATATATGAATCTGAAACAATTTTTTGAGGTTGAATGAATTTCTTTCACTTACATTACTGCCGTACAACATGTCTCTGCCAGATATGATTCTGTCTCCTAAAAAAATTATAAATCTTCTAATAATGTCAGTTCATCACCATATTACATTCTCCTTCAAAGCATACAGGTATACTGTAGACATTTTTATAGTTTGATTTCCCTTGTCACTGATTTTCTTTATCATTATTTTGATCAGAGCACATTATGACAAAACTTAAGTTGCTGGTTGAATTCATTTGTTAGTTCTATATAGATAAAATGTAAGCACACTGGAGTGTAAAGCACAACCTTAGAAAATCAAAATATTTAGAGCGAAGAGCTCCTTGTAGATTGGCCAGGAGATGGAGACAGTGCCTAACTTACCTCCTATAGCCAATCATTAACTTAGGCTTGTTTTCCATGCTGGTCAAGTTACAGGTTGAAAATGAAAGTGTAACTCTGATCTCCATCTGGGATAAGTGGCAGTACTTAACAGGTAAGATATATTATTGTCTTTTTTGTTGCTAAGTGTTCTTTTCCAGCTACCCAAACAGTAGGGATGTATTTCACTGCCAGCCTTGTAAGTTTTATTTTGGGAAAAATAATTTTATGTAGCGCTTGACTAGTCACTCAAATTGTGGAAGGTAGGTCAGTCTGTTCTTCTGCACGGTGTTTCCACGCAAGTGAGGTTAATTATGTTTAAGGCACTTCTCAATGTAATGAGAATGAACAGTCTCTTTTTGAAACGGAACAATTCTTAATGATTCATGTATTGTATTTAAGATGTTTTCAGTATAACATCTTAAGGCACAGATAATACAACTTTAATTTTATAGATGAGTAAAGTAGAAAATATTTGAATGAATATAGTATTCTCAATGAACAGAATAAATTATGTATGTGAGGTAAATGGCGAAAAATGTCTTTATTGCAATTTCAATTCATCATATTACATTGCAGAATATTGTATATTACTGCCAGTAAACTAACAGCTCCCATTTTGAGGTGGGTAGGAAAATGAGCACTGGTTTAATAAGTGATCTGAGGTGGTACTAACTGTAGCAGACATGGTGCAGGTTAGAAGGATTATTTTGACAAACAATGAAGCCGTATTGCTGTATTTGTGTCTCTGCCCGTATATACATCTGTCAGGTGTGGTATGGGAACCTTCAGCAGAGGAGGCCTTGTGCTGATGTGTATCACCTTCACCGTATCATGCAGAGTTAATGCTGGTAAGCCCACTGATTTCATCTAGACCTTTCTCCTGATACAGGAGAGTTAAAGAAATGTCCATTCTTATTTTAGGTGAATGTTATCATAACTAAAAAAATAATAATGAATTTGGTCAAATATAATAGAAAAAGCATAAATATCATTTTAGATAGCATTTTTAATCATTAATAACAGATATGGAAGGTCAGCAAGAATAGTATTAAGAGCGAGCTGACTGGTACAACAGCTGACTGGTGCAACAGTTCACTGGTGATGCTAATTATGCATAGTAACTGACAGGTTTTATCAACAAATGAGAAAGACAGTAAATAATAAATCTTTCAGAATTGGGATTGGAGTGTGAAGCTGGGTGGACAATGTAACCCTCACATAAAAAGCCGTATCAGTAAAGGCACCCAACCTGTGCTTTTCCTGACATGATATTTTAGTCCATAATGCAGGTATAATATACACTCCTGGGCTAACAATGAGCCTCAGCTTAATGTTGTGCAGTTAGGGTTTGGCCCCTTTTTTGCCCAGGAATGTAGATGCCATGAAACTTACAATAAAACAACTTTGTTTTTTCTAAGTATAACCTTGTGACAAATGTGTCAGGTGCATGACAGACAGATGAGGAGTCAGCAAAGTCTGCAGACTAGCGTTAAAGGGAGAGAATTGTGAGGCATATTACATTATTAAATAATGCACATTATATAGCAGCTTGCAAATGTATCTGTAAAATCATAATTCTCTGCATGATAAAAGATTTGTACACATATTTGTCCATTCCGTATTTTTATTGTGAGTTCATATGCTCTGACAAAACATTTCCAAAGTGAAACTGAAGAAGAAAAACTCAGAATTTAGTGTTTGCATGTGTATTCTACCCCGACACATGATGATATTTTATCAAGAAGCCTTTTACTGCAATAACAGCCTTATTTCTTTTGAAGTATGTATTTAGCAGCTTTGCACATTGTTCAGAAATGATCCTTCCCGTTCCTCTTGGCAGGATGTATTGCTGCCCTCCCGTAGAGGCCTGTTTTATGGAGAGCTCTTGAAATTGTGGACCTATGCACCTTCACTCGGTGCCACTTTACAATAAGGCTACCTGTATAAAGAGTTTATATGAATGGTTTATAATCTGATTATTAATTAGGTTGTAACACTTCGTAAATTATTAATAGACAATTTTAAACAAGTTATAACACAGTTTTCTTTTATTAATGAGTTACTACCAATTATACGCAGCAAAAGGGAGCCTTATTGTACAGTGGTACCCTTCACTCCAGTGTCAGTCAAAGAGCATTACAGACATTGGCGAGTGATGGTTGGATTTTTAACAGCCTTCTTGTTCCAGTTGATATCTTGCTTTGATGCTTAGTTTTGAGGGATGGCCTGTTTCAGTAAGTGTCTGGGTGCTGTGATGAACCATCTGCTATCTGATGATGGATCCAACCATGCTTAATGGGACATTAAAACTTTTTGATATTTTTCCTGCCTTATGCATTTCAATTACTTTTTTTTTCTCACATCAGGAGAATGCTCCTTTGTCTTCATTTTTGGAGTGATTATCCATAAAAGTCAATGGCCCTTCCAAAACAGTGCTTTTTTATATCCAGGGAGAAACCTTACATCAGCACTCACAAGTAGAATCTAATTATGTTTAATTGTGGTCTAATAACTGTCACCTTTGTGTTGTTTGTCATTAATTTGTCTTTTATATAAACCTGGACTTTCCAAAGCACCGGGGTTTGTGTACTTATACAAACAACACGTATCATATTATTATTTTAATCTTTTTGATGTTATTACACAACTGACCTATTTTGGCATTGGAAAATATAATGGAAATTTTGTTTGAAAAAACTACGAATATATTTTATACTCCAGAGAATCGTCGTGACTTTCAATGGGGTTGAATACTTTTGCAAGCCACTATATTATATTGCAACTTGTGCCCTTCTACCTAGAAGATGTTCTTTGGACTGCCTTAATTAAACAAAACTATTTCTGAACTTTTCACTTACCCATGACATTATATGTCATACATATTTCTCTAAAATGATTCTCATTCTTCTCTCGTAGAAGACATCAACTCAGTTTTGATAGTTCCCTCTAATCCTGTGATCATCACAACTGGCTATGATGTCCTCCTGCCCTGCTACCTTTCTCCGGAAATAAGTGCTGTTTCCATGGAAATCAGGTGGTTTCGGAACCAATTCAGTGATTACATATACCTGTACAAACCCGGGATTGACAGTAAGGGCAAGGACTATGAGGACAGAGTGAGATTATTTTCTCAGGAACTGGAGAAAGGCAACGTGTCACTGCTGCTTACAGATGTCAGGCTGGCGGATCAAGGTGACTATAAGTGTCATGTCAGCCTTGGTGACTGGTTTGAGGAGCCCACCCTGGAGTTAACAGTCAGACGTGAGTTATTTCTGTCGGGTTTTACTAAGTACATTTTGCCTGCTTTAAATATATTGTATAATATGACAATTTTTATCAAGGCACTGCGAGATGTCATTACGTGTAGCATTGCAGATTACGATATTTAAGTAGCAACATCCAGTAATATAACATATAAAGCAATGATACATTTTGTTTAATATATTAATATGATATAATATAAATTTTTGATATGACTTTAAACATATTTTTATCCTTTTGCACAGAACCAGGAAGCAAACCAATCATAGATGTTCTAAAACGCAAGAGAGATTCAATTGAACTAAGTTGTAGCTCTGAGAACTGGTATCCAGAACCCAACATGCTTTGGACAGACATTAATGGGAGGGAGATGGAGGCCCAGACAGACAAAGCCAAACAGAAATCAGTGGGTGGAGCCTACAGCATCACCAGTCACATTAACATCAATCAGTCCTTTGAAGTTGTGAAGTGCCTTGTAGGAGAACAGAATCAGAGAATCCATTTTGAGTCTTTAATAAAGATGAGTGGTGAGTCAATTGTTGAGGTAATGCATATCTCAGTCTTTTCAAGAGTGTGTTATTCTAATCTTCAGTAACTGATAGTTCTTATAAGGCAAGAAATAAGAAGAAAAAGCTGTGTTCTCAACATACTACTTAACTACTACATTATGCAGAGCACTTAGTAATACATGATTTGCTGGAATTAATTGTATTTAGTGAAACTTTTTTGCCTTTCATCTAATAACTATGTGGTAGTTTTCAGACGAAGTCCTCATTTTTCTCCTTGGACAGATGGCTTTTTCATGACCACCATACCAGATCGAGTGTACATCTCTGCTGGGGTCATTCCTGTCACAGTGGGTCTGGTATTAGTCCTTGTTGCTGTGTTAATTGTATACAACGAGAAGAAAGGTACTTTGTACTTTTATTTTGCTTCTAATATTGCTTAAAATTGTAAGCTTGTTTGCTAAAATTACTTACCAGGCAATTTTTTAAATACATATATATTTCTCTTGACAGTACGGAAAAACAAACTTAACAGATTTGGTAAGTATTTTACTACATTTTAAAATATGAATATACATATATATAATATTTTATTTAAGAGGGCCCCCCCAAAAAAAGATGCTATACTGTATATGACCATTTTGAAATTACTGCAATCCATGTAAGTGCCTGTCTGTCTGTATCAGTCAGTTCTAATCATTTATACAATAATATAAAACTGGAAGAAATCTAATCATATAAATATGATTTCCATTACTTACACCAATTTTAACCTTAGCAGCAACATGGGGGCAGCATGTGGCTCAGTGGGCTAAGCCTATGTGCCTATAAATCACTAGATCGTCGGTTCAAACCCAGCCTCAGCACATCTGTGGGCCCTTGAGCAAGGCCCTTAACCCCCAGCTCCCTGGGCAGTGGTACAGGTGGCTGCCCTTCATGGACAAAATACTCTACAAAGAGCAAGTTGAGGGAGGTGTAAAGACAATTTCCCCACAGGAGTCAATAGAGTATTATTATTACATATGAAATTTGACATTCAAATTGAGCTTCAAATGTTACATACTCATTCCTTTCTTGGAACTGTGCCCTTAGCAACCCAATGATAAAGGTTCTAAAATGCAACAGAGATTCAGTTGATGTAATATGTAGCTCTGGACACCACAACAGGTGACTTACTCTGCCTACAAAGAGCAAGCTGGGGGAGGCGAAAAGAGAATTTCCCCATGGGGATCAATAAAGTATCAATTATTATTATTATTGTTTCATGGCTGTGGTCAGTTGCTTAAATGCATTGAAATGGGTTGAAATGTCAGGTGTAATGTTTGCATTATGACATTGTACTATAAAGGTGTGACTGTTTGTAAGCAGTGTTGGTTCCCTAACTAATATTCCCTCATTGATATTGTTGTCATCATCAAGTAAGCAATTTAAATGTAGCCAGTATCTGCATGGATTTGGTGTGAACTTCAACCTGAACAAAAGTTGGTTTAAACTGGAACTATTCTGGCCACTGATACAGTTCTGTTTTACTCTATGTCCCTCTGTCCTAACTCAGTACCTCTAGTAATTAGCTGATTTTTTATGTTTGTTCAGAGGGCCAGTGTCTTGAAGGTGCCAGTGTTTGTGCAGTTGCCAGGCATAATATATGTCATGTTTGCTGAAGTAATATGTGCATGGTATTCAGAATGGGGTACTGTACATAACAACAGGATTCATAGATGGATATCTCTGCCATGTATACGTGGTGTTATATACTGTATGTCTCCAGCTAGCCACGACCTTGTATGACTCTGGGGTCGGGGAAATGTTGAGGGCTAATGAAATTAGGGACATTGCTGAAGGCCTGTTTATTAAGGTTTGTCATTTTTTAAATTCACCTGTATGAAGTTTTTCTCATTCTTTCTGGGGAAGCCAGAGATGAATGTGCATTAGCTTTCTGCTCATTATAAAAATACTGTAGCGTGATCAAATATCTCAGCTGCGTTATTCAGTCTTGCTTGATGCACCCTGTATGCCTTACTTACATTGATGAGATATTTTGATGTGGAAGGGAGATGAATCCCTCCAGTTTCCGATCACTTACCCAGTACAAGGACGTGCTGGAACAGATACTGGGGCAGAAGGAGGGAACAACCCCAGATATAATTCCACTCCATCACAGTACACACACTCACACACTAAAGACCAATTAGAGAAGGAGGAAATTAATGCAAACTTGGGGAGAACATGCTAACTCAACAGAGAGAGCAGGAGTTTGACAGGCCACTGCCACTGTAGTACAGTACCATGGTGCTGGTAGAAAGATTCATTTTGTTTTATTAGTTTATTTTAATTAATTATGCATCTATTTATAATTTACCACTTAAGGCTCCCCATGACCTTGTATTGGATGGATGGATGGATGGATGGATGGATGGATGATTTACAAACTGCTATAAACAGAATTTCTGAAATTCTGTTTTTTTGCAGATTCTCTCCAAAGCAATTTGAATGAACTAAATACAGGTAAAGGTAAACATTTCAAATTTTTGCAATCAAATCCTAAATTATCAATTTCACATTACTAAATTATTATTGTATCTGTTTTTGTAGAGCATGATGCCCTCAAGGAGAAGTTTCGTATGTATTAATTCCATTTTTTTAATTTAATATATAGTTTATTTACCAAAATATTGCTTAAATATGCAACAAGATTATATAGAGGGTTCTCTGGTACACAAGTACATATTCGTCATACAAGGCTAAAATGCATGGTATTATCTTGTCATCGCAATGCAAATTCAGATTAAATAAGTATGCATTTGTGCTCTTCTGAAAAGCAATTGTTGCACATATCTGTATGTCGGAGAGAAGGAACGAAGGAACGACCCAATCACAGCGGTGGGGGGGCAGGTTAAAAGGGATGTTTTTAAACTCAAGAACAGAAATGAAGGGACCATGAGAGACCAAACAGGGAAACTGAGCATAACAGAAGGGAAGTCTGGGACTAAAACTGACATGTAGGAGATCTCATGCAGGGAACAGCACAGGTAACAACATAGATGAGGATAGGGTGACCACCTAATCCATGTCAGGAGGGACACTATGAGCGACTTCAGGTTTTACAAACTGCTTTGAAACCGAA
>JAODJU010000014.1:14506415-14548255 GCA_026776725.1 Gnathonemus echidnorhynchus | reverse complement strand
AAAGCGAGGTCACACAGTATTCAAAACAATCTCTTCTTGCCTAAGGCCTAAGACATAACAGACCCAATATGCCTCCCATCCCTGGCCTACCAATGTCCAATTTTACTTCCACAGGAGAAACCTAAAAATGTGCAGGGCTCTGGCCCCCCAGGACTGGACTTTGACATTCTTGGGCTAGAGCCACTAGGGGCCTTAACCAGCCCTAATGTGTTAATCTTTGTTTTCACATCAGCTTAATATATACAGTGGGGTCCAATAGTGTGAGACCACATTGAAAATTTGGAATTTTCCTTTTAATCTTGGAAATAAAGTTTCGACATGGGCTAAAAAATGCCAGCGTTTCAAACATCTTATTTACTAATGGATCTGAATTTTGAGATTTATGGCAGAAGAATTTATATAAGGGTGAACAGTCTGCGGTATGTGTGTGTGTGTGTGTGTGTTTGTGCATTGTAATCGATTAAAAACAACTAATTATAAAGATTTTCAGGTATAAGCATTCAATAAAATATTACATTAAATTAAAAAAATATTAAATTCTATGCCCATTTGGGTTACAAAATACCACGTGTTAACTCGCTCAAAGAAATAATAATGCGTTATGACTCATTATTAATCCTTAATGCAATAAATAATAAACACACACAAAAACCTCACTGGACAGCCAATAATGATGCCACTGCCAGCTTCAATTGCTGAACTTCAGTTTATTTGGCAGCAGAAATGTTAGACAAAACCTTTAACACCAAGCAACCATGCCATAGCAACCATCCAGTAACCCTGAGTTCCTTTTCTCTGGCATGCTTATGTGTATTATTTCATGCACAAACACTTGATGCCCATGTTGGTGGCACAATGGTGCATTGGTTAACACTGCTACAAAACATATCTAGAACCAAAGTTCATGTCTCTGCCCGGGCTCCACATTTGCGGTGTTCGTATGTTGTCTTCATGAAGTACCCCCGGGATATTCTGGTTTCTCCTCGCAGACTGAAAATATGTGTGTGTCCCGCAATGGGTTGGTGCCCTGGGTGTGTTCTGTGATATTCCCTGTTTTGCACCCAAAGCATTTGGGATTGGCCTGTGACTTTGCAATGGAGAAGTAGGTATAGCAAATGGATGTATGTTGCCCTCTGCTAATCGGTCAGGGAAGCAGCAGCCCAATTTCTCATAATACTACCCTGACATTACTCTATTCATTATTACTCTGCAGGAGATTAGACACCTACAGTACTTTTTAATAAGTACTTTTTAAACATTTTCATGGTGGTGGTTAGAATCCATGTACATCTGGTGATTTTTAGATGTGGTTTACGAATTGCTCTAAATGACATTTAGATACACAGATTAACAGTTATAGACTAATAAGATGAAGTTTTTATGACAATTTATATTCATTCATATGGCTCAGTTGCTAAGCACAAGCACACTACAAGTCCCTATGAGTCAGTCCTTAGAAGGAGTACAGGAATAATGGGAATTTAGACACAGGTCAAAGAGATAGATCACAAAGGTTCCATGGTTCAAGGTGGGTCCAGGATAGAGGAGTCCGCTTCATAGACCCAGAGGAGGAAGTACCTTCTCTGTTTTTGTGATTAAATTATGAAACAAGTAACTTTGAAATAAAACAATACAATTTTAATGTCATTTAATAACAAATGTTCTCTCTAATTTTGAAAAAGTCACTTATGGTGATAATTTTATTTTTGTTTGAGGTGTAAGACATTTCATATACCAGTGATTATCAATATAACTTTACAAGTTATTAGTGTTGAATATATAAAGATCATTGTGTGGTTCTTGATAACAAGCATGAAATGGCTAACTAGAATTAACATAGAACTGCTATACAATAGTTACCTTGTGTCACTAGGACACACTGGGTGGAACACAGTTATTAGTGTAACTTGTATACCTAATACATTGTAATGGAGGATGACATTACTAAATAGGTTGTCCCAGTTGTTGTATTAGTATTAGAATTGGCTGTTTGTTTTTTGTGCTAAATTTAAACACTTCTGCAAAGTAGTTGTATTCAATTTGTAACCATTTAGTTTGTAACTGTTATTTTAGTGCAGAATGTCAAAAGAAAATCATCAGCTCATATAAGCACAGGCCTTGACAAATTTCCACCTGCTTTGGTTGTGTGGCAAAAAAGATTATGATTCTGTATCTTTGGAAATATATCTCCATGCTGAAATAGTCTGAGGTTGTGTAATCTACATTGCTCAATGTTTAAATTATTCTTTTTGATTCATTAAAGTGAAACTTGTTTTACTCATAGTCCTATATTCTGCGTCTTCTGTTTACACAGGCTAGAAGCCATTTACAAAAACATTCCACAGTTTAAGACAATATGCAGCTCATTTGTTTTTCTAGAGTTTGCAATGACATTTTTATGGACTAGAGTTTTAAATGCTCATAAATTCTCTATCCATGTTTTTGTTTACTTGACTTTTAATAATAAACTGGAAAAACAGGCAGAGTGTTGGATAAACTGGCAGCAATAATTGCCATCGAAAATGGTTTATATATATATATATATATATATATATGATAGTGTCACCTCCCAGCTCTCTTTTCTTTTCTTTTCTTTCTTTCTTCTATCTCTAAGGAAACCATAAGTGATTATTTTCTGTTTTTCTGAGGTCTCCTGGGTTTTTGTATAGTTCTAATCTCCACTTACCTCTTTTCCTTAAGTGTCCTTTCATTGTTCCTGCAGACCATCCCTTGTCTCCATGGACACGCAGCCAAGGAACACACGTATCGGGCTGAATCTCTCTAAAGGGCCCAGCTATCTGCCGCACCAGAGGCCGTCCTAAAATATCGAGCCCGGATGTAGGGGAGAAGATCACAAAGCAGATGCACTGGATCCACTTATCGGCAGTTTTGCTTTTAGAATTTTGATGAGCATTTTGGCAGCTCGGAGGCCATATGTAAGGTGTTTGAATCTTACCTCTACTTTGTCTGTGCGGAGTTTCCATGTTCCCCTGACATCATGGGGGTTTCCTCTCACTAAGCCAAGCAGTGTGTATTTGGCCTGTGGTGGACCCAGGACATATCCCTATCTTGCACCCTGTGCTGCCTGGGATAGGGTCCAGGCTTGTCCACGATCCCGACTAAGATAAATAGTTAGAAAATGGATGGATGAATATCACCTCTTGTGTCTTTATTTCAAGAACTGTATTATGCCTTTTCAGTGAAATATGACTTTATTTTGATCTGTCTGAGGTTTTTTATGGTCTAGGAGGTCAAGTTCTATGACAGGAAAATAAATACAGAGTAATAGAAATATTTCAGATCACCACAGCTTAATTTTTTGAAAATAATTATCTTGCAGTAGTAGAATTAGGTGAACATTCTGTACCTTGTTTTCTTCTGTGAAATGCATTCTGGAATCAAATTCTGTTCAGTAGTACTGTGAGATCCAGCCCTTGTTAATCAGATTCTAGTGAATGTCAGTGTTGAAAATATCACACATGTAGGAATGAAAGGCTGCAATGTAACTGAGATTTAACTACCTTTGCTCACTCCCTACAATAAGAGTAAATAACTAGTCAGCTGCAGATAGTCCTGCAATTCCCAATCTAGACTCCCTAAACTAATTTCTTCTTGAGATATGTGATCTTTTCAGTATTGTTAGCCTTTTTCAGTTTCATACTCTTTCTGTGCTCCTCAAATAACTGTACAACCACATTTTAAATATTGCGAAGAAAATCACAAAAAAAAAATTGTAAACGAGAAGAATATTGTGCAGTAGTGTGGGATATGCTCATATCAGGCTTGAATGGATGTGGAAATTTAGATATCTGCACTGTGTGCATAACAGACATACATGTACATGCTTAAGAATTATATCAGTCTTTAGATATGTCATTAGATAACATTGGTGGGGTTTTTTTTATATTTCTGTTTAGCAAATTGCAGATGTTTTTGTAGTTCATCAAGAATTTTTGCGAAAAAAGTGTAGTCTTAGAAATAGTACTTTCTGAAATTATTTAACTTCCTCTCTCTTGAGTGACTTGCCTGGACGCTTTGTGTTCGGGTGGGGTGAGACAAGTTTGTATATCTTGGGTGTGGTCATGTTGGAGCTTACAATGATGAAGTAACTTTTCAACATATCTGGGGTTTTTCACTGATAATTATACCCCAACAGTATTTTCATTAATCTGGTGTTGTCAAAATCTGGTCAATGAAGTGATCGTTTTAAACTAAAATTTAACTCACGTCCGTGAGAAGTTTATAAGGGTTTTAGCAGCCTACTTATAAATTGCAAAACTCACTTCAAAACTTGATTTTTAATGTCCTGGCCATTGCGCTGTATGCATATTAACAAAAGATTGCAGCGTATATTCAAAGAATAAAAAGTTTAAAAAGATAAGAAGTGATTTTTTTAGTCAAGATTAGAAGAAATTAATTGATTTTTTTATTTACAACTTTATTGTCATTGTACATGTGCAACGGAATTGGATGCCAACCAATAAGGGCAAAACAGAATGAAATTATAAAACTGTAAAGGAATATAAATATGAAAAGTTATGAAAATATATATAAAAGGAATTCTAAAAATGGGAAAGTAAAACACACATCATACCACACATATGAGACGTTTTTCACATTCTTCTGGCATGCATTGCATAATTTGTTCCCCTTAAGGTTACACAGTATAAGCAGCATATAATGCAGTAAAGACTTTTGGGTAAAAACTTTTTTTATCCTATTTGTCCATGTTTTAATTGTTCTAAAACATCTTCCTGAGGGCAGCAGTTCAAACAGAGAGTGACCAGGGTGGTTACTGAAGTTACTGATTTCTTGTTGGATAGCAAGAAGAACCCAACTTCCCAAACCTCTCCTCTGATGCACCCCAGCCATTACATGTATTTGTTTTCTTTCACCGCCAGCTCAATTATTTATTAATTAATTATACTAGTTAAATGACTCAAAGAGACATTGATTAGCCAAGAATGGCATGCTAGTGGTTGAGTCAATAAATACATGGCTAATATTGATGGTTACTGAATGTATATACTTAATGGTTACTGAAAATACTGGGGTGACTTCAGGACGGGTTTTTAAATGGCCAAGCTGACACACTTTGACAGATATAAAATAATAGTTTTACATCAGCAGGACGATTATTTAAACATACATTTCTTTGACTGCCTAAGATTTTTGTGCAGTATTATATATATTCCTATAATTTTCTGGATAAACCCATGAACAACACAGTATTATATTCATAATCATTGTGATTTTAAGAAAACATAGTGTTATATTTTCCTCAAGCAATAGAATTTTTTTTTCCCTCCATATGTCACCCCCTTCCCCACACTGCCCCTCCCCTGAGCACAAGCCTGAACATTAACATTTACGTAAAATGTAGGTTTCCTGGTATATTGTTACCCTTCCAAAGGGGGAAAAAAACATTCACACATAATTACCAGTTCCCAGTAACTCTAGTTCCCTCAGCTGTATGCTAATCAACGAGGAACAGTTACAACACATCCAGGTATCAAATGTATGCATTACTGGCAATATTTCACTGAAAACCTTTATTTTAATATGAGTAGGTGGAATTAAAAATTGCAAAGGCAAAAAAGATACAAAGGTTACTTCCAAGACATAATTAACTCAACAAAATTGAATTATTATATTTTAAAGCATTCAGATAATTTAACCACTATAATTACTGAAATCAGAGAGTTCTGATGACTCAAGGAAATTGAAGTTTTCATCATATAGATACCAGAAGTAACTAATTGTCTTTGAGTTTTTATTATTTATATGCTGGTGCTCAAAACTAGTCAGACTTAAAAAAATGTGAATAACTGTCCTGAAAATTATGTAGAAAAACTGCAGGTCAGATATTTTTTCAACATAATTTTTTAAAATTATTATACAACCTGTAAATGGATAGAAAGACATCAAATAATCAACCAACAGCTCATGGGTTAGCTTAAGCAATAATAATTTGTTTTATGAAAAGATTATGCAGGCATTTTAAGGGAACATCACTCATGTATAATGCATTAATAATGCATTCTTAAAGTAGTATAGACATTGCTATAACTATAAAAAGGAATACCGTTCATAGGCATATTTATTATGCATTATGAATGCTCTGTGAGTCTCTCATCTATATTGCACTATACATAACTTCATAATGCATTATAATGGCTTATTCTGACCATTATAATGCATTATAGATGAGAGTTTCATATAGCATCGGTGATGCTTTATAGTTTATAATACTTTATAGTTTATAATACTTTATGATTGCATTATAATGCATGACAAAGATATCTTTAATGCATTATGATGACTATGTTAAGTGTTCCCGACATTTTTTCATGCTTATGCAATTGCAAACCTGTTGGGATATGTTGTATCTGTGCTGACAATATGTGAAACAATGCAGTTTTAAAAACACTGACAGTGTGTCAGCTGGCACTGGTCGTGGAACACATATATAACCATTAAATGTTCACCACAGACTTAACAGAAACGCCCAGTTATTCATAGCAATTAAGTCTGCTTTTGTTATTTTATTCATGTTAAAAAGTAGAAAAAGTACAGACACCCAATAATAAAGGGTGTGTACGGTTACTTACTTCCCCTTGAGCAAATACCTGGCTGTAATGACATTACAGAGCTGAAACACCTAGAGGGTCACTACCTGAAACCTGTGGTAATTCTAACTGCCATGTTTCATTGCTTTTTAACACAGTTCTACTAAATCTGCTGAATACTCAGAATCACAGAATTTAGTGCAAAGTCATTATGTAATGATGATATTATTGAATTTACACATTAAACACTGGTGTCCTGTCACTTCTGTCTGCACAGAGAGCAATGCTCACAGGAACAAAGCAGGAGCATCATTAGAGATTTGTGAAAACATTTGTGGCTAAGCCTTTACTGGAGGGTCTGATTTTAGTGAAAATGAATGAGAGGACACACTCTCTGAACTCATTAGTGTACATTTATTTGGTGGGGGGCTCATTTTAGGGGAGGCAAACCCCTGAAATAAGCAGACCCAGAGATTTGTATTTTAAACAGGAGTTTAGAATAAAATCTGAAAACATGTTACGGTGGTGACAGTTAAATGTGCCTGAGGTGATGTTGGTGCAGGAGGAGTGGTGATCATTTGGGTGTGATCAAATTGCAAAGGCAAAACATTGTGCAGGACACGTTCATGTCAGCTGCACCAGACTGATTTATGGTTTCGTACCACAATCTTCTTGCAGTCCAAAATTAACAAATAAAAGCAGCTCTTTGCCACAAAGAAACTACGCAGACAGCCCCTTTTCATCTTAGGGAAGGGCGGGGAAGGACTGGTCAAACCAGATTGGCTTGTAATTTAATCAATAGTTTGAGTCCCACACGAGAATTTACATGACTCATTGTCTTCTAGTCTCACTTACACCCCTTGATGCAAGCAACTTTCTGTTTTAAGAAAAACATAGCTGGCATACTTTGTAGAAAGGTACATATTTTCCCAGCACTGTCTGTAAGCCATCACTTAACCTACATACATCTCACTAGTGCATGTCTTGAACTCCTTTTATTAGTTATGTTTTGGAAGTAGCCCTGCTTTTTATATTTCACTTGTTGATGGCAACATGAAGCTTAAACACAGTTGTGGAAATTAAATTGTGTAAACAGTATCAGTCAAAGCATTTTCATAATTGTTAATGTCAAGATTTTTTTTTAATTAAATATTTTATTTCCTGAAACTATACTCCTTCTATTTACCAAGACCTTGTGTACTGTATATTTACTTAAACTACCAAAGCACACAAAACAGAAGGTCTTTATTAAAATACTGTAAGCATGCCATTTTGTTTAATAAAGCAGACACCCATGTTAGTTTAACTTCAGGTATATCATCATGTTTGTACTTTTAGTAATATTTTTATTATTTAAATTTTTTTTTTTTTTAAAGGCTTAGATGTGAAACGTAATTATTTGGCATAGACCATAAATGACTGAGTATCTTTTTCTTTATCTTTTTTGTTTCACTCGCTAAATACTATTGTGAAAATGTAATCTGTTTGGAGCTCACAGTTTTCTTATAGGTAGCCCTGGAGTGGCCATTTGTCATACCAGACATTTTCTGGCAAAATGTGGGCTGGCAAAATTTGTTGCAGGACCCCCCTCCAACACCCCCACTAGGTTTAAGTTTTTCTTGGGGGACCCAAAGTCCAGGGCAGATTGTTAATCCCAGTCCAGTGCTACTGATGAGTCAAGGCTTGTGAAAATATTTTCCTTCATTATATATTATAAATATTCTCCTGAAACAAATGGTTTTCTGGCAAAGTAACTGCAGTCCTGGGTGGGTCCCTCATAGATCACAGATCTCCACATTCTGTTTGGCAATGGTCACCAGCACTGTGCTTTTCCAGCTTATGCGAACTCAGTATGTTACACAAATGTATGTATGAGTAACACATTCGTAACACATTTATGTGTGTTTGCGTAACATTTCTTGAAGGCATTCTGGAAATTTTTAATTTACCCATTTTGCAGAACTGTTTACTCCCCATGTGAATCAAATTGAGTGGACAGTTTGTTGACTAATTTTGAGTCTTTTGTTTTTAATTTCTTTGACGGAATAGTTCTTGCAAACTAGAAAGTGACCAATTTTCCAAAATAAGTAGTGAAAACATGAAAGTAGGTATATTCTAAGCACAAAAAACATGAAACACTTCATTTCTAATTAATTTTATGTCTACTTTTTATGTATGTCTTAAACAATCACAATAATTGCCCTATAGGTTAAAATATATGTTTTACTACTTTAAAAATGAATGATATAGACAAGCAAATATCTAAATTTGTATATTATAATAAAACACAATGGCATGTATAGAATATATCTGTTACAGTTTTATAAACATCTGCATTTCTTGATTCTATACAGATATTTACTTAACAAGGCATATAGCTTTATTTATTTTGTACTGGGCTTTATTTTCCTCTCCACTTTTGGAATTTGTGTTGGGTATCTGTACAATGTAAAGTGTAAAGGAGCAAACTGAACAAATATCTTACCTGTCACACCTTAGCTGAATTCAAATGTGATACTTTGGTAGTGTTTTTTGGCCTGTAGGGGTTTGAGCAGCTTTGTTCCAATTAATAAACCATGCCTTCATCCATGGCTGATATCATGAAGACTGTTTGTCTCACATCTTCACAGCTGATATCACATTCATATTATCTGCTCTGGAAATCATCAAATCTGATATGATACACCAGGAACATGCCTTTGTGTAAATGTAACAGCATACAGAAGATAAAAAAAACTTGACCAACATTCAGATTAAAACTTACATTTTGGTTTATTTATTTATTGGGTGTCTGTAGCCGACAAAACAAAAGACAATGATGTCATACAATGTGCAACAGAATTGCTTTTAAGCCGGGGATGTTGTGTCAGGAATTTGTTTGTACTTGCCCTCAAATTCAATCTAGCGCATTATAAGATTAACGAAAAATCATTTCACTACTTAGAGCAGCCTTTGTTGTTTTAAAATAATCCATTTTAAATATTTACTTTTCACATGAGTCATTCATCAGTAGTTTGGGATAAGAACATTTTGGAAGACAATTTTATAAGGAATGACCACAAGTTTTGTGAAAGTTACTGAAAATTAGTAATTAATTACAGATACTAGTTACTTTATTCAAAAGTAATTCAATTTGCTTTACCAATTACTGCAAGTAAAAGTAATTAGTTAATAAGGAAAGTAACTTTTGTTTTAGTTCAGTTCTCTTATTAATTCATACATACCCAGACGGCACACATACATTGCTGGGATGTTGGTTTAAGATCGGAAATGATTGCGTTCTATTTAGTCCTATTAACAATTAATAGGACTAATATTTAGGCCTAATATTTAAATTATTACATAAGCTAATGTGTGATTCAGAAAACATTTTTTTTTTTCAATAATATTGCTCTAATCAGTTCAGCATAACTGTTGGCCTATTATTACTGGTTCTGTCATGTTGTCAATATTTACAATAAGTGTAACTTTTAATCAGTTAAATTGTGTGTAAGGTATATGGTATCACGATCGGGAGAGGTAAGGAGATAAAGGGCAGGCACTGGGATGAAACAAAAAGGACTTTATTAAATACAACAAAACAAACTGAGTGAGAGGGGTCAAAACAGGGACACTGGCATGGGAAAAGTCACTGGTATAAACGTAATGAGATCAATGACAGGACTGGGGAGAACAGACCTGAGAAGCACTTTTATATAGGACTGATAAGGGAACAAATGAGAGGCAGCTGGAGTGATCAACACAAGGGCTGAAACGAGAGGTAAAACAAAACAGGCTACAGGAGTGGCTCATTAAGGCCATGCTAGGGAGAGACTGAGAGGGGCAGGAAGGCGGGATATTACATCTGGCTGTAAACACTGTGCCTACATGTGGGGTAAGCAGAACAAATCTACTCTATAGTATATAAATATATAAAGTATAACCCTTTTGTGGGTTATATAGCCTAATCAAATAAATAACAGTAGGCTAATCGCATAGTGATCTCGTTAACATTGTGTTACTGTTGAAATACATCACGCAGTCACCCGGGGAATGTCAAATCAATATTTGGTAGCGATGTCTCTGTGACGTTGTGTCAGTGAGCAAATGACCTTTTTGAGATGCTTTTATGAAGGATTTTAAGGCATCACGGAGACATAGAGCCTATGCATGTATGCTGTCTGGGTAGTTAAATTATTTTAGTGTTACTGCTGTGATAGTGCGAGACAATACAGCTGTCAAATTTTATCTAACACTGTACCTAATATGACCCATTCATTATACCATCATAATGTCGAATGACGTTAGATCATACACAGGAAATTAGGGGAATAGGCTGCATTTTTCCATTAATATTTTCACGCAAAAAACAAAACAAAAGTAATGAGTAATAAGCCCATTTAAATTTCAGTACTTATAATTGCATTATTTAATTTGAAAAAGTAATTAGGCCTACATGACATGTTACTACCACAAGGAACAGACTTATAGTAATGTGTAACTTTGTAAAACATTTCTACCAACACTGATAACTACACATGAAAAATCAAAAAGGGAATTCATTTAATTAAATCAGATAATTTATAAATGGTTTAAATTACTTTTTCCAATCCTTCTTACTTAAATAGTGTAGTGTTTATAATTTTATGCATAGTTTATTTATATAACCAAATATCTGATATATATGTGTATATTCTGTGTGTGTATATGTGTGTGTATTAAGCAGTGAGTATTAAGAAAATTACAACATTTATGTTTAAATGATCTTCATGTTTGTATAAAGAAATTATAATAATTGTTTTTGACAGGACCACTAGCATATCATGTTTGGCTAATCAGCATGTCACTGAATTCTTTAACGAATATAATAAATTAATAAATTAAGTGATTCATTGAGCTGCATGGTGGTGATATTTAACAAATACGTGGAATGGCTGGGGTGACCTTGAAGAGAGGTTTAGGAACCAAAGTGGTGTTTATCTAGCCATCCAGCAAGATATCAATAACTTTTTGGAGAACAGAAGAAATTCTGGTTAGTTTTTGTGTTATTGTTAATTCGCATAAGGTCTAAAGCTAAATTGTGTTTTTCTTCTGAGCAAATACACAATTACTACCCAGAACAGCCTTGAACATTTTCTTTGACAGCCTAAGACTTTTGTACATTTATCAGTATTAAGTTGATTATTTACCCAAATTTGAACTTTTTATTAAAGTTTACCCTTAATCTCTAATAAATTTGGTAACACTTTAGTTTATGGTCTGCCCCTTAGCTATTAATAAACTGTTACAAGTCATTTCACAATATATGAGTAAATAAACATACAATCAAAAGTAGAAATGCATCACAAAGATATCTTAGTTCTATCTCACAAAGTATTTACTAAAGAGCTTGTAAATGCTCAATTATTTCATTTCTGAGTATGCTTACTAACCCGTTGTTTTATATTTGAAAGGGATTAATATTAATGTTAATGTTTAATAAATAAATAAATAAATAAATGTTTTGTACATTCCAGGAGCAAGACATGATTGTGATAATTTTATAAATTTGTTAATAAATGTTTCTATCTATTAATATATTATCAAGTGATTAGTAACAGATTATTAATAGTTAAAGCTGAAGATCTTCGAACAAAAGTTCATATATTTTCTGCTCTTTCTTTTACCTTCAGCACAATACCCAGTTTTTTTTAAGGATATGTTACACGACTGCCTTAGGTTGTACCTCAATTGGCAGATGGGCACACCTGGATTTTCCTTTCAGATAATGTTTTTGAAATAATCATTAAACGGCTTTCTTTATAATTTGTTCAAGTTCAAACTTGCAGGGCGTTGTCTATGTGCTATTCTATTTCGCACAGGTCAGACCTGCTGCCCTAGATCTGTCCTACAATTGGTAGATTGCCATGGTAAAATCCAAATAGAACCTCCCACCAAACCAAATCCCTCCTCAGGGTTTACAATTTAAAAGGAGCACCGCTGCCCATCCAATGTACCGCCACTCCTCTCTAGCCAGGGCAAAGTAGCAACGATCCAGAACATCAACATGGCCACCATGGTTTCCACCCAAAGCTTCAAATCTAGTGGATCCTTGCGAGGCTTCCCCACAGGAGGCTCACGCCTGTCCATGAGTGGAGGGACTTCCAGGATCAGCTCTGTGCGAGCCCCCAGCATGTACGCTGGTGCTGGAGGTAGTGGAGTGCTCATCTCCACCGCCTCTAGCTCTGGGGGCTACGGTTTCGGTGGAGGAATGGGAGGCGGAATGGGTGGCGGATTCGGCGGCGGAATGGGTGGCGGATTCGGCGGCGGATTTGGCGGAGGATTCGGCGGCGGATTCGGCGGCGGATTCGGCGGCGGAGATGCCACGAGCATATCCACCAACGAGAAGGCCACCATGCAGAACCTAAATGACCGTCTTGCCTCCTACCTGGACAAGGTGCGCTCCCTGGAGAAGGCCAATGCCGAACTTGAGATGAAGATCCGCAAGTATTTGGAGAGCAAGACCGCTCCCACTGCTCGGGACACCTCTGCCTATGATGCCATCATCCGAGACCTTCAGGGAAAGGTAAACCATATGCTCTCAGTCACCGTTACTTAATTCATACTTCATAATACCAACATCACAAGCTTACTATGGTGTCCTGAAAGGAAAATATAACTTACAGGTTTACTAATGCCCTTTGCTGTACATTTCTTTTCACCCTATAACTGTGCATTTTCAGTGATAACTAAACCAAAACTATGAGTGGGTTATATACTGTTTCTTAGGCAAGCTGTGACTTTCTCAAATGACTGGGAATGTTACTTTTGATAATGCAAGAACAGACAAAGTTGAATTTCTTGCCAAAAAAGGTAACATTACTCTGTCTCCTTTCATTCAGATCCTGGATGCCACTCGTATGAATGGGGGCATTCATCTCAGCATTGACAATGCCAAGCTGGCTGCCGATGACTTCAGAATCAAGTAAGATTTTTGTGAACAGGTTTTTTAATATAGAAATCTTTGAACTGTGATATTAAAGAGTGTGTAATGTCCAGATGATTGTTAACATAATAAAATTAACGCCAACATTCTCGTCTACTCATTCAGGTATGAGAATGAGCTTGCTATGAGGCAATCTGTGGAAGCAGACATTGCTGGTCTTAAGAAAGTTTTGGATGAGCTGACTCTGGTCAGATCAGACCTTGAGATGCAAATTGAGGGCCTGAAGGAAGAACTTATCTTCCTTAAGAAGAACCATGAGGAGGTGAGTCTGAGCACAGCTGCTATCAGCAACCTTTATTTTACAGGAAATACATCATTATGAAAAAATGTTTTAAATTGAATATTCATTTATTCATATTTACTCATATTCATATTTAGTTGAGTTTATTGATAAACAGGATACCAAACCAAGAATATGTAGAAAAGTTGTTTTGTACAATGTCAATTAAGAACTCTTTTTACGTGTGCTTGTAGGAGCTCCTAGCTTTGAGGAGTCAGATGACTGGTCAGGTGCATGTGGAGGTGGATGCTGCACCACAAGAAGACCTCAGCAGAGTTATGCAAGAAATCCGTGAGCAGTATGAGGCGTTGGCAGCCAAGAACCGCAGAGATTTGGAGGCTTGGTTCCAATCTCAGGTAAAGGCATGACTTTGGACACATTCGTACATGAACGCACTTGCCCTGGTGAGAGTTACAGGAGGGGGACATGGTACCTATCACAGGTAGCACAGGGAACTAGGGTAGGGTAAAGCTAGGGTACATCTTGGATGGGATGCCGGTCCACCACAGGGCACACATGCACATACACACAGAGTGTATGGGCAATTTAGAGCCATCAATTAGCCTAACAGTATACATTAGGGAGGAAGGAAACCTATGAGTGGTTGGTTTACGGCACGGCATGTGAACTCCATGCAAAAGCATGCAAGTCTTGGAGGCGTGAGGCAACAATACTACCCACTGAGCCAAGTAATCAGACCATCTCTTCATGCAAACACCATATGTTTATCCTTTTACTCAAGTACATTATTCTATCTCAATATGCTTATCACTTTTTTTTTTCTAACAGATCGAGGGCCTGAACAAAGAAGTTGCCACCAGTAAAGATGATCTGAGCTCATCAAGATCAACAATTACTGAACTCAAGCGCACCCTGCAAGGCCTTGAAATTGAGCTGCAGTCTCAGTTAAGCATGGTAAGCCTGTGCGCCACACTCTGTAATACATTATCACCGTTGCTCCACATTCCCTAGTCTGCTATGCTTCTTGCTTATTTTATGGCATTTTCTATAGCTTTCTGTGTTGTAACTCCTGCTTTTAGAAAGCGTCCCTGGAAGGCACACTGGCAGAAACAGAGACCCGCTACTCTAGGCAGCTTGCTGGCTTCCAAATGCAAGTAACCAACCTGGAGGACCAGATAGCAATGCTGCGTGGTGACTTGGAACGCCAGCGCCAGGAGTACAATATGCTGCTGGACATCAAGACACGCCTGGAGATGGAGATTGCAGAATACAGAAGGCTGCTGGATGGAGGCACGGCAAGCGGGTGAGTGTTGTACATGGAAATATGTTTATCATTTTTCCATTTATTTTTAACCATTTATACTGTAAGATTTTTTTTTCCCAGAGCAGCATACACATTTTTGTCTTTATCTTGAATTACAGCTCATTATCTAGAAAAAAAGGATTAGGCTAGCAAATGAAATTTCCACCATAATTAATAACAGTAAAACCATAACAATAGCAAATGTGTTCCTTTGGTTTGCAGCCCAACAACCACCACAACCCGCAAGGTGGTGACAGTTGTGGAGGAACTGGTGGATGGAAAGGTGGTCAGCTCTTCTACTTCTGTGTCCAAATGAGGGAACCAGTCAAGAAAATAAAGAACATGTAACCCATGCCCTGAAATTAACACAATAAAGTTGACTCCTGCAGTCTGACTCTCACTTTTTTAATTCGGAAATGAAAAGTAAATAGTAAGAATACAGTGGTTCATTAGACATGGCATTGTCAAACATGCATTCTTTAAATGTGCTTGTCATAAAATGTGAACTTTCAGTATCACAAAAATCTGGATTCTGTTCAGAAAAGGAACATATAATTAATTACTATTTATCTTATTCAAATTTTAGTTAACCTACAGTTTTTTTTTTTGCTCGGTGTCAAATAATACTCAAATGATTCACACATTAATGAATTCCAATCAATAAGGCATTTTAACCTGTATTTGTAGTTGTACAATGCCCCCTGCTGACTGATTTTAGAATAACCATTCGTTTTTGTTCATTTATGAATTTTGTTTGATAAACGTTTAAAAATATGTTAATACTCTAGCAAAATAAACCAACATTGCAGAGGCAACTAGGCACAGTGTAGGGCCCTGGTATAGGCATATAGTGGGATTCCAAGGAAAAAGTATCCACAAAAAGATAAAGACAAGAGTAATGATAGGGGGATACGCAAGTAGACTAGAGTCTAGTAATATTCTGTGATGGATTAAAGAGAAATTGCCAATTTGGTGTTGCAAGGGTCTGATTGGCTGTGGGGCAGATGGAGGGGTGAGGAGAGGAACAAGGTTGTGACTCCCCCAAATTTTGTCAATTCATTTATATAAAAGGGTGGCAAACTTTTTAAAGGAAAGAGCGAGTTTATCCTAAATGTCTGACAAGATTTACAAAGAGCCGCAATGGATATAGAAGAGGGTTTGAGATACGATTTTTAAATGCGAAATATATATGGATTTAACACAAAACAAAACTTAAAGTATTTACAAAAAATAAAGAAACAATTTCGTGGCGGGGAGGGGGACTCAGTTTAAAATCACTCGGACGCGTAACAGCGCAAAGGCGACTAACAGTACAACACTGATCAGTTCTGTAGCGATAGGAATCCCAATAAATTTGAAGCCTACATCCAATCTCGGACACTGAAGGAAACTCGATCCGGAAAGCATACCATTCCACCGGAGCTCTCTAGTCATAGAGAATGACTTTAAGGAAGATTATGCAGTTAAGACATCACAGAAGTACGCGACGGACTACTTCATTCACATATAACTAAATAAATATCTAAATGAAAAATGATCATTTTAACCCATAAATAAATTATTTATATTTACGAAAGTATTCTCATAATATGTTAAGACGAATGCGAATGCGTCTATCGTTCTGAGAAGAGCCCCAGCCTCGAGCTCAAAGAGCCACTCGTGGCTCGCGAGCCGCAGATTGCCGACCCCTGATTTATATGAAAAACACTGCAGAAGTACAGGACATCTGGCTGCTTACTAGCTAGCTCGCATCTATTTCACAAGAAAAGTAACGAAATATTAAAACTAGTAGAAATAACTGTAGTGTCAAGGAATGCAATCAGAAGTATTTTGTATCATTTTTTCACTCGATCTTTTATTGTTGCCTATACGGCTTAGGTCCTAATAAAATCCTATGGGGCAACGTGCTTAAATTGAGAGTCCTCTTGGATATGGTATGCTGTCACTGTGGCATCTCAGTTGGTTGGAAAGTGAGTAATCTTCTAGAACTCCCAGGGTGGGGTCATGTGCATCAGAGGCAGGGGAGTGCTTTTAAACTTGATTTGTTTTTTTGTCTGTGTTAGTCCTGTGACTAGGGGCCAAGGGTGTAACTTTGGCTGGAACATTGGGGGGGGGTTGAGGTCTCCACCCATTACGGGGGAAACATGATTATTGGGGGTGTTGTATTAGCTGGTTTTGATTTATTTATTGATGATAAAATGTATATATAATAATAATTATATAAAAGGTATAATATGTTTAGGGCCCGTCTTTACAGCGTCCCCCACCTGCGACCGTGATGCTGTAGTATCGGAGAGAGTGGATGGGGTGGTGTAGCTTTTTAATACTGGTATGTGCTGTCTTTACAGATCGCACTTTTATTTGTAGTGGTTTGTTTTTTTTCCTGACTTCCTTCTACCTTTAACCAATCAAGAGTGAAACATTTAGTCAGATGTCTTGGACCCACCTCCTCTAGTTTCTTGGACCCACCTCCTCTACAATCTGATTGGTTATCTCTCTGAACCAATCATTTTTGTGTAAAACTCATACGAGCGTTGTGCTCTGCCCAGGACTACTACCGCCCCGATATTTGGTATCATGCAGCATGGCTGGACTTTTAAATGTTTAATGAAATAAATGAATTGATCTTTTGTATCTGGTTGTGCGTTGCAGTTTTTACTCTTAATAGGCTATTGAGCAAATAGTTCTGTTGCGACAGGTTAAATTCTGGGTTCATTACAGTTCCATCATGTGGCCATGGAGCTGTCACTGACAAGCATTCTCCTTTAGTAGTTTTGTATGACTTAAATCAGATGTCACAAATCTACCTTAAGTATTCTTAGAAAGTTCATAGGATGCTAGGGCCTTTATAGGTTGTGTGGGATCCCGATCTTCATGTAGGTGATACGTAAAAACTGAATTTTGCAATTGGATGAATAATGCAGAATGCTTGACAAAAAAGGTGCTTGGTTAAATGTGCTGTTTACTTTCCAAGCAGCAGGAAGGTGGATTGATGTACTGTAATGGATCCCAACCTGTTCTTGACCACGGACTGATTTATTTGTGCAAAAAAAAAAAAAAGAAATAATGGACTTTTAAACCTGTCAACTGCGGGGCGGGCCACAGGAGGCAGATCGATCGACTGGAGAGATTTAATATTTGATAAGTGTAACTGTTTCCATTTCTTTTCTCATGCAATAAAAACACATGATCGCTAGAGGTCGCATAAAAGGCGTGTTTTTGATGTATCCAAAAATTCTTTGAAATTCACAGACCCCACTCAAAATTCCCAGCATTTCATGCAATACTCGCCACGCTCCCAGGCCTGGGAACCAGTAATGTACTGCATGTAAACATAAATATATGAGTAAATATAGCACAGAATCGTAGAGGATGAGTTGACTTATGAATTATCAGTACATCAATTGCTTCAATCCTGAAAAATGCTCATGTTTCAATGAAACCATTACAAAGAGCTTTATTTTCGAGAATTATCCCTAGTACAAAGCATGTTCTGGCACAGTAGGTTAAAATTATGTACATTGTCTTGGATAACAAATGTATAAAAGAATATATAGTTTTTTTTTTCTCATATATTCTGAACAGTATTGAATATAAAGCCTTTCATTGCAGTGAATATCTTGCTGCATCCAGGTTGGATTTAGTTTATGGAAAAACAACCAGGCGTGAACATAATTCTGTTGCCAGGGGTGCAACGACTCAACTCCCAGAGCACCGTGGAGGTAACATTTCAGTGTGGGCTGGGATTACTCATAGGGGTGTGCCAGACTGCACAAAATGTGCAGAATTTCAAGAAGGTGATATTATAAAATTGGTAACAGCAAACTGTGCTTCAGAGTAAAATATTTATGCACAATGACATGTTTCATGTTAGCCTGTCAACTGCCAGTCACATCCTGCAGTACAATGACATCTATTTTAGCTTTCCTTTAAGAGACAAGTGAAAATCTGTGCTTCCAATATGTAGATGGCATTTGTCAGGCTTACAATAATTTCACTAGTCTGTTGCATGCATTCCACGATGGCCTACCTTTGTTGATCTGTTTTGCTGTACTTTACGCTACTCAAATAACTAGTGAATTATGTATGAAGTTGTTATTTCTTTTTTTTATTTGCACATATCTCTGACTTTCCACCTGACTATTTATGAGCGGGTGGGGCGGGATTACACTCGAGCAATTGGAGGATATGGAATATGATTGGATGTCGTGTGTGCTTCGTGCCAATCACCGTGGAATCTTGAAACGCTGCACCACTTTGGCCAGTGTAACCAGGGGCGTGCCTAGAAATTCTGGGCTTCTTGACAAAATGCAAAATGTCACGTAGCTTCCCCCCCCCACCATAATTCTATGTATAATCTCATGTATTCAGGCGTTCTCATCAAGAGTTGGGCCCCCTCAATCTGCTAGGGTACACATGCCCCTTTGACAGCCCTGCCTGTAACACAAGCCATTTGCTCACATCCCATGCCGGTTTACAGAATGTTCTGTTCCAAAAGCTCAACAGGGAACTGGGGCAGCGAGAGAAGCCCTGTTACTGTACATTGTTATTAGTTACAATCATTTTATACTGATATTCTGTTTTTTTCCCTCTGAACTTTGAAACACCTCTGAATTCTCTGGAATCCGCATTAAAAGAATTTAATTCTCCATCCTATGCATGAGGCTTGTTGAGACAAATGCCTTATAGTCAAACCATGCAGGATAAGACATTTCAGGGGAAAATGTAACCTCTACCTTAAGGAAAAATTATAGCCTGTCAGAGACAAGTACTGGTGGCCTACTCAGGTCAGAACACTTGAGGCTAAATTGCTTGTGTTTCTAAGCGTTCTCTTCAATGCTTTATAAGTCTCCATTTTGTAATGCACAATATTTATGGTGTAGTATAAAAACATCAGCACTTACTGCTAAAATGTTTAAAAAGAGAAAATATGTTAAGTAATTTTGAGCTTACTTTTCTACCCAATTTTCAGCTTTATATGAACTGGTATGTTGCTAAGATAATTTTTTAAATGATATATTCTGCCAAGAGTATCAGTTGGTAGATGAGTGATAAGAAAATGCAGTTTCCTTAACTTGATTAATATAACCATTTAAATAAATATTTATGTATAGTATACACTTACTAAAATATGGATTTTTCATTTTGGCCATTTTCCATATTTTACAATAAAATCACATGGAATTATCCTTTGACTATGGTTCTTTTGACAGGTGTGTGTGTGTGTGTCTGTGTGTGTGTATATATGTTCATGAGTCAACAAATGCAACACACTGAACAAGAAAGGAGTCCATGTCAGGACACCAAGGAGGAAGCCACTGCTGTCAAAGAGAACATTACTGCATACCTGAAGTTTGCAGTAGAGCACTTGGACACTCCACAATGGTCCTGGGAAAATGTTTTCTGGAGTGATGAAACCAAAATTGAACTATTTGGGAGGAACAAGCAGAACTTCATTTGGCGTAAAAAGGGCACTGCATATCAACATCAAAACATCATCCCTACAGTAAAGTACAATGAAGAGAACATCATGATTTGGGCCTCCTTTGCTGTGTCAGGACCTGGACAGCTTGCCATCATTGAGGGGAAAATGAATTCCCAAGTTGATCAACAAATTATCCAGGATAATGTGAAGGTGTCTGTCCTTCAACTGAAGCTCAGAAGTTGCTGGGTGATGGAACAGGACAATGACCCCAAACATCGCAGCAAATCCACAGCACAATGGTTTCAGAAGAACAATATTCAGGGAATATTAAAAAAAAAAAAGTCCAAAGGTTCGCTTACTTTTTCCACTACCACTGTGAACGTTGAATGCATTTGTATGATAAAGACATGAAAGAATAGAATTCTTTGTGATTTATTGGCTTAAGCTCATTGTGTATATGAGTACCTGTAACTTAGATTAAGATCAGATCACTTTTTATGACCAATTCATGCAGAAAACCAGATAAGTCCAAAGGGTTCACATACTTTTTACTTTAACCGTATATAGTATCTTAGTCTTTTAAACCTATAAACATATATCAGTGTATAGGACAACATGAAAAGTCATCAGTGTTTCTCTAATTTTATAAACATTTTAGTGCAATTGCAAATTTTCTCTCTTAGACATGAGTAATCATACTTTTTCAAAATGAGCAGTTCTTGCTAATCAGGTCCAGCAACTCTCAGCCTGTGGTTTATGACATAAGGATATCTTGTCCATACATGCCTTCTCTGACAAACTCGAGACTCTCCCCTTTTTCGTGCCCATTCCTTTCTTAACCAGAACTGAGAATAATCTTGTGTTACAAGAAAGACCTTTGAATTGCAAATAAACTCGAATCAAACTTAAGCAGACCTTTCTTTGAAGACAATCTCCATCGGTACAATAAGGAACTTGGGGGTTTTTTATTTTACAAATAAAAATACCCTTTTCAATGTAAGCAGCCACTGGAAAAACCAGAAGCACAATTTTAAGTTTAATGTTAAAAATAAAAAGATTTCATGTAAACCGCTCTGGAGTTTAACACGAGCACCAAATTTATAATATCCCACATGCATTGCTGGTTTTAAATAATACATGTAGTTTTTTTCTGTTCTTGCTGGAAGCGCAAAGGACAAGCAGCCATCAAAAAGGGGCGTGCAGGGTTACTTGTTTTTGCTTGAGGGGAATATTTTTGCTGTGAAGCTGAAACACCTGGTGGGACAACACCTGAAACATGCAATGCTACATTTGAATTCTAAAGCGTTCATGCTTCATATATGATTAAAGAAGGGTTCCTTTGTATCACTGAACACAGGAAATCAGTATTTTAGGTTAAAACTAATGGTACCATTTTACAATAAGGATCCCTTCTGCCATTTATAAATTGTAGAAACTGAATAATAAACAACTGTTACAACAGGTTTATACAGTAATTGTCTATTAATGATCTACAAAGTGTAACAACCTAATTAATAACCTGATTTTAAACCATTCATAAACCCTTTGTAAGGGTACTCTTGCTGTGAAGTGATACCAAATTAGTTATATTGCAAATACATTAAAAAGCTATGGCTTTCTATCACTTTTGTGAGCAAATAACCTGTTTTCAAACTTAAAAATGTTTGTGTGAGATGTTTTTGGAAAGTAATGAAATTCTACACAACGTAATATTTGATTGCAATAATGGTTCAAGTATGATTAAACAAAAAAAAAGCTTGCAAAACAAAAAGAGAGCAAGTAAAATGTGATGCTACTAAAAATATATCCAGTATGATTTCTTATAGTATGACTTACAGTTATAAAATGGAAAACTTTAGTTTTTTTCATTAGGTCTGATGGTGATAGAAGGACAATGTTTGGAGTAGCAAGTTACAAGAAAAACAAACCTTGACAGACTGTCAATGAAGTAACTGGGGTGGAACGAAGTCCCTCCCGTTTGAAGCAAACAACCTTATGCAAACAAATTTGTTTGTGCAAAGTTACCATGGAATCAGGAGCATATATTGAAATTTCCATACTGGGAATAATTCAGTTGATAACCACAATGCACTTGTTAACTAGGAAGATGTCTCTGTAAATAATTTTAGCTACAGGCAATTGTAAATATTTAATTACTGTCTTTCCAAGCACTGTGCAGTGTCTGTGTATATAACTTGAAGGTATGTTACATCCTGTAAAGCTGCCTCAAAAGTAGACATTAACTACATAGATCAGCCTGGGTTTATTAAAAGGTTGCATTATTTTTGTTTTTTTTTTTTTTTTTGTGAATAAGTAAAATATTCTGAAGTTAATTTGTTGTCATATACCCAGATAATCCTTTCATGGCAGATATTTTTCAATACTTTTTTTTATTTTCCACATTCCCAGTGGGGCAGTCGTTTTGCTTTTCGCTTTTGATTGACTGAGTTTATAAATGCAAATAATTTTGAACCAGTGGAATAGTTTTTTGGTCTTGCTAGTTAGAATGTTCCAGATTTAAATACATTTTTGAACTGAAGAGAACCACGAAACAAAGAAAAGTACTTTGCAAAAAAATGTGACTATTAGTAGAAACATATGTGTTAGGTGCACGATGTATTTCAGAAAAGAGTGCAGTTAAGACCGAATTTAATATATTTGAAAATTCAACACCCTCTCTTTCAGGGAGTTCCTAAAAGTAATGACACCTGACTGTAAAACAAAAGAGAATTGTACATAAAATTCAAAACTTCACTCAAGAATGACAGTATAATGCAATCCCAAAATGTGTCTGTGTGCATGTGGCTTTATCCAAGAATCTTGTGTATTTTTCTCAGCACAGTATTCTATTGCATTTTAAAAGCATATTGCACAACTTGTGTCATCATTCTGCTTGTTGATTGATAGAACCTGACACTTCTGATCTCTTTTCAGATAACTTTTGTAAAATAGACAGTGAAGAGCTTTGGGGTAGAGCTGGTCCGGTAAAGACTTGCAGGGCGTTGTTTGTGTGAGATTTTACATTCTTCATATGACAGGCTTAGTGCCCTGCAGCTTTCCTCTTTGATAGATGGCCGTTGGCTGAAATGTCCCTTTTGTCTAAGCTCAAGCCCACCCACCAACGGAAACCCCTCCTCAGAATTTACAGTTTAAAAGGAGCACCTCTGCCTGTCCACTGCACAACCACTCCTCTCTATCCAGAGCAGAGTAGCACCATTCTTGAAGCCATCATCGCCATGCGTTCCAGCTTCAGATCCTCAAGTGGGTCCTTGGTGAGCTCCTCCATGGGAACCTCACGGATCTCCATGAGTGGAGGGAGCATCAGGTCCCATGCACAACGAGCTCCCAGCGTGCACGTTGGTGCTGGTGGTGGTGGGGTGCTCATGTCCAGCGTCTCTAGCTCTGGAGGCTATAGCTCTGGAGGCTTTGGCTCTGGAGGCTTTGGCTCTGGGGGCTTCAGCTCTGGTGGAGGAGCAGGTGGCTTCAATCTGGGGGATGCCATGAATGTGTCCGTCAACGAGAAGGCCACCATGCAGAACCTGAATGATCGTCTGGCTACTTACCTGGACAAGGTGCGCTCCCTGGAGAAGGCCAATGCTGACCTTGAGCTGAAGATCCGCCAGTTTTTGGAGAGCAAGACCACTCCCTCTGCTCGGGACACCTCTGCCTACGAGGCCACCATAAGAGATCTGCAGACTAAGGTAAACCATGTTCTAAAGAACAATAGCAGTTTGGATGTAACTACACAATAGTGATAATTGAACAGTGAAGTGTTTTTTTTTTTGTACTGCTTTAGCATAACTTTGCCGTGTCTTTTGTTTAAGATCCAGGATGCCACTCGAGTCAATGGAGGCATTTATCTCAGTGTTGATAACGCCAAGCTGGCTGCTGACGACTTCAGAGTCAAGTGAGTTTCATTTTAACAAAAACACCAGCTGCATTATGATTTTAGAAAAGAGTAATGTACTAGTTATTAATTTTACATGCATGCTTTTTACATTTGACTTATCTGATACTCAGGTATGAGAATGAGCTGGCCATGAGGCAGTCTGTGGAAGCAGACATTGCTGGTCTTAAGAAAGTCCTAGATGAGCTGACATTGAGCAGATCAGACCTTGAGATGCAAATCGAGGGGCTGAAGGAAGAACTTATCTTCCTTAAGAAGAACCATGAGGAGGTGAGTCCAAACAAAATGAGCAAATACATAAGGAGGCAGGAAAAATACAATACATGTATTTTTTCCAAGATATTTTTTAAAATCAATTAAAATTTTTACTTATTTAATATTATTAAGCTAAATTTCAAAGATCAGTATGCTATTTATAGATTTACAAATTACATTTTAATACAGTTCACATCTATTTGAAAAATGAATAGTGAATTGGCCCAGAAATGTTTCATTTCTCTAAGATGATAAACAGCCTTTTGCAACTTCCACAAAAGCACAAAGTAGATGAGATTTATTACTAAGATAGTGAACAGGCCCTTTTACGTGTGATTGCAGGAGCTCCTGGCCTTGAGGACTCAGATGAGTGGTCAGGTGCATGTGGAGGTAGATGCTGCACCACAAGAAGACCTCAGCAAAGTTATGGCAGAAATCCGTGAGCAGTATGAGGTGATGGCAGCCAAGAACCAAAGAGAACTGGAATCTTGGTTCCATGCTAAGGTAAAACTATTATTATAATAATAATTATTATTATTATTACTGGTTTGAAGAGTCACATTTAAAATCTCATGCTTTTTGGATTCACTCAACAGACAGAAACGCTGAACAAAGAAGTTGCCTCCAGTACAGAAGTTCTGCATCAATCTCAAAGTGAAATCAAAGAAGTCAAGCGCACCTTGCAAAGTCTTGAAATCGAGCTCCAGTCCCAGTTAAGCATGGTAAGGATGGGTGTCACGCTCTACCAAGTCCACTAGCACTGTTGCTCTGCTCTGCATCTTGCTCCTTCTCAGATACTCTGTTTAACATCCTGGGTTGTAACTCCTGCTTTTAGAAAGCGTCCCTGGAAGGCACACTGGCAGAAACAGAAGCTCGGTATGCTAGGCAGCTTGCTGGCTTCCAAATGCAAGTGACCAGCCTGGAGGAGCAGCTGATGCAGTTGCGTGCTGACTTGGAACGTCAACGCCAGGAGTACAATGCGCTGCTGGACATCAAGACACGCCTGGAGATGGAGATCGCAGAATACAGAAGGCTGCTGGATGGAGAGGCCTCAAGCAGGTAAGTTTCTTTGCACTTTTGTCCAAAGGAACGTGAATCTTAATGAATATCACAGAGAATCATACCCAATGGAATATAATTTCACAGAATATTTTTTAATAAATTACTTTTTAATTATTTCAATTATACATAGTATAAACTTCTATAATGTATCTATCTGCCCTAATTGCTTATCCTTAACTGGGACAGAGTGAAATCATGATCATATTTCTTTATTTTTCAGTTCATCAACAACCACAACACGCAAGGTGGTGACAGTTGTGGAGGAGGTGGTGGACGGAAAGGTGGTCAGCTCTACTTCCTCTGCCACCGCCAGTTCTATAACCAAATAAGAGAGCCAGCCAAGACAATAAAGCAAAATCAAATGCTGGACCTTACATTGTGTCATTCTGTTTTTTTTTATTCATGAGTGATGAATAGGAGTATAGTTCCAGGAAGAAAGCTAGAACACAAATACTGCACACACACAAAGAGCTAAGCATGGGAGCCAAACACAGATGTGAGGCTATAGCTCTGCCCACTGAATGACCCTATGAGGTTGTCATTCAGGGCAAAAAGAGCCACTGATATAATTCTAAAGACATAACAGTAAGTTGTAGCTCATCTGCAAATGCTATTGCTTTTTGTTATAATGTAAAAATCAAGTTTGCACATGCTTTTACCATTCAATTCCTAAGAAATATCTAGTTGATATAGCTGCCTGAAATAAATCATTTTCAGATCCTGACTATTTTCTTGTCAATGAATGTCCTATGTGTAACAACAGCACTTGGGAGACAAGAATCCAAATGCAGAACAACCAGATTTTATTGGCAAAAGGCAGTCGTAGTCAGGTACAATAACAAGGCTCAAAAAGCCAGTAGATCTATCGTGGGGGTGAAGGGTAAGGAAATCATACATGCAGACACCAGGAATGTGATACACACACTCACTCCAAGAGGAGAACAGGATCGGTACAATTAGAGGGATGAAAAATGGGAAGGGAATTCAGGCAGATCCATGAAGCAGGGAGAGTAAATGATCGGCTAATTGGGGACTCATACTTCACAATGAGGTACTGGATAACGCAGGTCGAAGTAGCCGCTATGATTAACGCTTAATCAACTGCAGCATCCTATATTCAGGTGAAGCAGACTGGGTGAGGGGGCGTGGCTGTGGTGAGGGTTCAGACTCCGTCCTCACACTATGCAAGTGTAGTTTTTTTTTTTTGGTTATTTGAATACAGTTTACTGAGTCCCTGTGACACAGGATGGATGGAAGGGTGGATGATGACTTGTTTATTTTTTCTTCATTTGTATTCAGATAAAGCAGACTGATAAGCGTTAGTGTAGAATTGGAAGTCTTATATGCTTTATATCAGCCTCTTACAGATGAACCTTCTTGGATATTGAATGTTTAAATTTCTCAAATACCCCAAAAATTTCACACACATGCACACTATGGATCTACCATTCTGTAACTGATGGTCAGTGCTGAGTACAGTTGCAGAGGCACCTGTGATGTGACAGCCGGCTCCAGCCCAGCCGCTCCACACCTTGGGCTGATCAGCACCACACACAGCAGCAGTAATCATAGTCAGCTCACCGTTAGCATTAGCCTTCTGGAGTCGTCGGTCCAGACCGTTTAAAAAGCCCAGCGAGTTTTTGTCATAGAATCATTTGGTAATGCTTTACATTAACTGCACCTTCATAATGCTTTTATATTGCATTCATAAAACGTTCAGTGCACCTTCATAATGTATTCATTAAGTATTCATGAAACATTCATAAACATCATGCATGTATACCTTAACATCCTAACATCCCTTAACAGCTGTAATATACATTAATAACAAGCATTATATAATAATAACAGACATTATAATTGTATAATCATGTAATGTTTGTTATTAATGTATATTAAGGCTGTTAAATTAAGGGATGTTACGATGTTAAGGTGTACTTGCATGCTGCTTATGAATTTTCTACGAATGCATTATGAATGCCCTGCCCCGATCGTCCGCTCCTTCCGTGTGCCATGCCCCCCTCGTTAACCTCGTGAGGATTCCCCCTGTTTATCAGCTGTTTCCTATTGCTGTCATTAGTTCAATGCATGTAAGTCTGCGTTAGGTTTTCCACAGTCCGGTCATTGAAGTCTAACGTCCATCTGTACTGTTGCCTTGTGTGTTTTTCCATAATAAATCCCACGATTACCATACTACTGCTTCTGTCCTGCTTCCCCGCTCCACACCTGAGCATACAGCCACGACAGAATGACCGGACTCGCAAAAGAAAAGCCTGGCAATCCGCCAGCATGCCTGCCAGATGACGAGCTGGCCTGTGTCCCGAGGCTGATCCTCACCTGTACTGGGGGGATGCCGACTGGTGATTGACACCTGGAGGCTGTGATGTGCTACTAGACAGCAAGGAAAAAGACAAAGAGGAAGAACCGAAGACAGGAGACGCCAGAGCTCTTCCTAAGGGCCATCTCTGTCTCCACTGCCTGCCCTGCTACGTGTCAGGAGGAGCCTCTCCCGATCCTCAATCCGGCAGTCTTTACGCCTGACGTCACTGCCACCACTTTACTTCAGCTGCCCGCTGCTTCACCCAAGCGGAAACACAAAGCCCGCATCGGCGCTGCATCCTTGCAGCTGCCTGACGCTCGTCTGCTACATGCCACCATCACCTTTCGAGGTATACGGATAGGTGCCAGGGCGCTTGGGGATGCCATCCCGCAGGTCCCAAAGATCCTTAAAGGGGCAGAGCCTGCTGCCAAGGCGCAAACCCTGGCTCCACCCCCCATGGTTCCTGTGCCCGGGGCTCATTTGCCCGCAGCTTCTGCTCTGCCCCCTGTGGTTCCAGTTCCTGCTTCGCCCCACATGATTCCAATTCCTGCTTCGTCCCCTGTGGTTCCAGTTCCTGCTCAGCCCCCTGACGTTCATGACCCGGCGGCTCCAGCTGCTCCCCCGGAGGTTCCTGCACCGCCCGTTCCAGCTGCGCGCCCGGAGGTTCCTGTGCCACCGCCCAAGGTTCCTGCAGCACCACCCTCCAAGGTTCTGGCTGTGCCCATGGTTCCTGCTGCGCCGCCGCCCAAGGTTGGTGCCTCTTGAGGAGCCAGGAGGCCCTGACCCCACGGCCGCAGCTTCCTTTGCTGTGGACCTTCTGGTGGCAGTCCCCCAAGTTCCCGACCCTTCTCCTGTGCCTCCGGCTTCCATGGCCCCAGTCCCTGTCCCTGAGGAGGTCCCTGATGACCTGACCAATGCTCCTCCCTCCTTGATGGAGCTGGGGGAGGAGCTTGAGTGGGACCCCTCGGGGATTACCCTGAATGTCCCAGTGGACCCCACCAGGGGGTCACTCCAGCCACCGCCACCTCATTGCGGCAGATCCTGGCCGAGAGGGAGAGGGCACTGAGATCGGGGTTGACTCCCTGGTTCGCCTAAGGGTCCCCCGCCTGCGACTCATTGGTCGCCTGCACCTGGGCCAGCGGTGGCTATGCTTCTGCCCGCCGCAGCTACGGTTTCCTCCTCCCCTGCATCACTGTCCCCTTCTTCTTCCTCCATGGCTTCTCCACCAGCTCCTTTGCTTTTTTCCTTCCCGCTTTCAGCGTCCCCTTCAGCCCCTGCTCCCTGCCTTGTGGTCGCCTGCTGCTCCGGTGGCTTCCGCCTTGCACCTGGCGAGCGTCCCTCCAGCTCCCCGTTTCCCCTCGCCCTTTGCCTATGTTGCCTCGTGTGTTTTTCCATAATAAGTCCCACGATTACCATACTACCGCTTCTGTCCTGCTTCCCTGCTCCGCGCCCGAGCATACAGCCATGACAATGAAGGTTCACTGAATGTTCTATGAATGCATAATGAATGCATTATAAAGGTGCACTTAATGTAAAGCATTACCAAGCATTTATAAGACACCCTAGGAACCTTGAATGGTATTCTTTTCAAATATATATAAGTAGAAACCATATCTTCACAGCTTTGTAAGGAGAATAAAAATTTCAAGAGTGACCTATTCAAGTCAAGTTGTTACTGGTGTTACCGGCCTCAGGTATAGGGGATTCTGAACCGGAAACACTCGGTGCACAGGCCTGGAGACACTGTGAACCTGGAAGAAATACTGGGAAACGATGAGGAGAGAAACGAGATTACACATCTTGTCCAAGCCAGCTCCAGTTTATTTCTATGGGAGCATGGCTAGCGTCCCCTCACTGATCCACCCAGCTAGCACCCTCTGCTGTCCTGGTGGCAAGTAAAGACTCTACAAGAGTCTTTCTGTGAACTCTTCCAAATGCTCCAGCAATGGAATGGGGTATCTAGACAGGGTGTCAGCGTCAGCATTTGTTCTTTCTGGTCTGTACCTTATGGTGAAGTGAAAATCGGCCAGTTCACCCACCCAGCAATGCCTGACTGCATTTGGCTGTGCTCAAGACATAGGTCAGTGGGTTATTGTCTGTGTAGACAGTGAATTTAGGTGCATAATAAAGATCCTGAAACTTATCACAGATCGCCCACTTGAGCGCCAAAAACTCTAATTTTCCCGCATGCAGATGGTAATTTTTTTCAGGAGGTGTGAGCGCCTGGGACCCAAAAGTGATCACTCTGAGCTTCCCTCCCTGTTGTTGATAGAGTACTGCCCTCAGCCCTTCATTAGAAGCATCCGTATGCAATGTGAAGAGCTGATCAAAATCTGGGTAAGCTAGTACAGGCGGTTGGTCAACATGTCCACTAAACGTGACAGACTGGCACTGTGTTCATCAGTCCACTGCACTAGTGTCCTCAATGGCAACTGCCCACTCTTAGCACCTTTCTTCTTGAGACCACTGGAGTCATAAGCAGCTGTTCTGTAATCTAACCCTCCATGTCCTCCCTGAAGTCTGAACAATGGCTGAGCTATTCTTGAAAAGTCCCGTATGAAAGATCTATAGTACCCTAAGAATCCCAGCAAAGCTCTAACTTCTCCAACATCCTTCAGCCAGCGCTCTTTCAGCTGTACCACTGCCTCCATGTCCTTTGGATCGACCTGAATGCCCTCGCTGGACATGAGGCGGCCAATGTACTGTATCTGATCTGATGCTTGAAGACCTCACACTTTTGTGGGCGCAGCTTTACCCCATGCTCCCTTAAACGTCCCAGCACTCGTCTCAGGTCAGCTACATGTTCATTGAATATCTTGGAGAAACAAAGTACATCATCCAAGTACGGAGAGCAACACTCATCCCTTAGGTCCTCCAAGACGCTCTCCATGAATCACTGAAATGCTGCCGGGGCATTTATGAAGCCGAATGGGAGGCAGATCCACTCATACATATTAAAGGTATTAAAGTTAAGTGTCTACAGCTTTTGTCGACGAAGCCCTGGTGGTAGGCACTGCCCTGGTTGAGTTTCGAAAACCAGGAATAGCCCCTGAGGTTATTCAAGAGATCTTGTATCCGAGGGAGCGGGTGGCGATCAGGGACCATTTTCCAATTCAGCCCTCGGATTCAGCCACAGGGTATTGTCCTTTTTCTGAACACAGACCACCGGGGAGGATTACGGGGATATGGACTTCTTTATCCACCCTTGCTGCAGTAGATTCTGAACATATTATTTCACGTCCTTGTACAAAGGTTTGGGGATGGCGTATCACTTCTGGACAGGTGTTTCATCCTTTCAATGAATTTTCAGTTGCAGTCCTGGAATGCACCCGGTATCGGACTCATTCCTTGTGAACACATCTGACTCTTCGTACAACATCACTCTAACCTTTCTCTGGTCATCCTCAGTGAGATGCGACAGATCTACTGGCGGGTGCCACCTCGATCCACCAGTCCAGGCAGACTGGGCTGAGCACATTCACACGATCGGACAGGAGGCTTGTGTTCACTGCTCCTGTGGAGTTTCACTGGTTTCATCTCCTCTATCTCCTCACAGATGCCTAAAACTGTTCTCTGGGGTAGGCAGATTTCATGTCTCATCGTATTCTGAACAGGGACTTTAAATTTTGACAGCCCCTGAGGAACATCCAAGACGGCTAGAAACAGGCCTAACCCCTCTGGGTAACAACTATCAAAATTGGGCTGGAAGAGGACTGTCCCTGCTTGCCTCCAGGATCTGACTTGATACTTAACTTCACATACTTGTCCAGCAGGAATCGTTACACTTTTCTTTCTGACTTTTACTCTACATTAGAGTGATGTCTCTTCCACTGGAAGCTCTTGAAGGCCAGAGATTAAAGCTTCAACCGTCTCCTCACTAGCGCTAAGAGGCCCCTGTAGCAGTGCAGTGAGGTTACTGTGACTTCCCTGCTCTGTGCTTTCCGTAATGATCTCCGCAATGACATTACTGCCTAACAAAGGGCAGTTCACCCCGTGGTGTTGCGGATGGTGTTGTTGCTTACTGAGTGTCCAGAGGGGCGGATCCTGGGCTCGGCCATCGGTTGCCCCGCACCGGTGGCCCCGATTTGTTTCCCAACCTCCTTCTCTGCAGGCATCCCACTGCTCGGTGTCCTTCCTGGCCACAGGCAAAACAGTGAGTGCAACTCACCTTACTCTGCTGCACACAATCTGGACATCGACCCCTGGTTGTATATTTCTATATTTGTGGAAGCGTTACGGAGGACCCCATAATCCTCTGGGACACACACTCCAGTGGCTTGATCACCTGGAGAGTCAACACTATTGGGAGTGATTGAGTCACTACTGTCACACTGGACCACGTTAGCTGCCACTGTCCACAATTTAGGTACAGTATGGGACCTAAATGTTTTAACCTATCCGCCTCCTCCCTGGTGGACTTAGTAATTTGCTCTAACAAACAGTCATCACTAACCTGCCAGTCAGAGATAAAAGACTTCAGGTCTGACCGCAAATGTGTGTTCCTGTCATTTAATCCTTGATACAGTGTGTGAAAAAACGTCCCCTGTATCAACTTCCGATCATAACTGAAACCCACACCTGGTTGCACTGACTCAAATAGGATTCTCTGTTTCAACCCCATAATCCGATAAAAGAACTGCTGTGGACTCTCCCTGTCCTGCTGCCTTGCTGTACTAAGTTCCTGAAAAAGTTCTGTACTATCTTTATCCCTCATGTGAAAACGGATTCAGTAATCGTCAAGTCATCTTTGTGCGTTAGCATCTCTGTAAAGTACCTGGTTTACTGATTTCTAAGCATCGTTCTAATAATCTCAGATTTGCTAAACCCCTCTTGTATCCCCCCATCAATCTGTTTACACAGGTTACTATATGACATGTCAGAACCAATATCAGATAATTGACCCCCGTGAATCTTGAACTTCCTTCGTGGAAGCAATGCTGTCACATCAGTCAGCCTTACCACTGGTCCAGACATATCAGAAGACGTACTCAGTCTGCTATGGGTCACCCCACCATAAGTATCAGTTACCACTGGGGCGGCGACCTGCGGAGCAGCATTCATGGTGTTTGAATCTAATACTGCATCTCTGCTCACTGCGGTTGAAAGTTCAGCATTCGCCCTCGATGCCGCTGCTGCAGGCTGGCCAATTGACTCTGCACCTGGGTTGATCAGGTCATCCAGCAGGCTATCTAGAAGAAGAAGCTGAGACATGCCTTCATCCTCTGCCTCTCTCAGTGTGTCACTTCTCACATAACCTACAATGAAATCATAAAGCTCTAGTTCATTCGCTGAGACCAAATTGACCATCTCTTGGCCATCATCAATGGTACGTGCAACAGTCTGTAGTTGTGTGGCCGTCAATGTCGAACCCCTTCTCTGTAGCTGGACGATCAGCGCCCACTGTGGAGTCACAGTAGCCATCACGCCCGAACGTGCTCCTCCCTCTGGAAGATGCTCCAAGCTGCAGCCCTTCAGGGATGATGAACCCTCATTCTGGTCGTCGCAATCCCTGCTGTCCCCACAAGGTCGCACCGCGATCCCAGATGAGCCCCCAAAATGTTACCGGCCTCAGGTCTAGGAGATTCTGAACCAGCAACACTCGGTGCACAGGCCTGGTGACACTGTGAACCCGGAAGAAATACTGGGAAATGATAAGGAGAGAAACAAGATTGCACGTCTTGTCCAAACCAGCCCCAGTTTATTTATATGGGAGTAAGGCTAGCGTCCCCTCACTGATCCACCCAGCTAGCACCCTCTGCTGTCCTGGTGGCGTGTAAAGAAATAAAGACCCATAAAAAAAAAAAAGATAATAATAATAATAATAATAATAATAGTACGTTGTCTCCCCATTTCCTTTTTCCGCTATTTCATACCCCTTACACTGGCTCAAGAAAATGTATGAAAACTCCCATACACACTGATTGAGGAGCTGCAACCTTTTATTTTGTGATGTGAGACAGTTTTCACTGAGGAAATGCGGTGAAACATGCATTGCTTCTATTCATGGGTAACTGCAAATTCGGGTAAGTAGTGACTTTGTAAATTACAAAATGTCACTTGATTTCTAATTTTGATCACTACTGTAAAATCTTGTCTTTATAAAAATATGCAAATTGTTGGTAACTAGGTTGTAGTTTTTCAAAAATAAATTTGGAGATTGTTTTACAAGCAATCATTTTATTTAACTTAAAATGCATGTTGTAAGATAGCTTAAAATAGTATTGATTGTATTTGTTGAAAATAAGATTTTACTTAAAATATTAACTTTTGCAGTAAATTTTTTGTGTAATTCACATAAATGATGCAATGGGCTGGGTATGTTTCCCAAAAGCATAGTTGCTAATTACATTAGTGACTTACACATTTAGAACCACACAACTGAATCTAAGTTGGTAATGGGAGTTTTTGGGACCTGTGCCCCAGTTCAGCAGTAAAATATAAATACATTTTTTAAATATTCCATTGTGGCATTTAACAAACTGAAACATGGCAGCGGCAGAAACAAAACTAAAAATGACAGTTTCCGAACAAAGCAGATTTTTTTGTAGCCCATAAAGGCGCTGCACAGAAATATCAACCACACTCCTATTGCATATAACGGAGAAACACAAGGTCTGAAGCTGGACTGGACGGTACACAGATGATAACTACTTACAGAGACCACAGAAACACGTGAGTAACTGGCACAGATCGGGACACACACAGGTAAACACACTCACATGAACCGAAGACACAGCCCAAGTATTTACAACACCGAAAACAAATAGGGCTATGTACATACAGTAGCTCGCGAGCATGCGGGACATGCTAATAGGCTCCACATAGTGGAGCCATTTCACCAGCACTGCAACATTATTATACATACAAAAACTTCTTGGAAGGGCAAAGCATGCGATGTGTCCCTTTGTCTTCAACCAGACGGGAACTGTTTTGAAGGTTGGCATCCTGATCATGACAATGGGGTGACAACAGGACACAGCTGGCGGCTTTCAATTGCCCCATTCAGATATCTATTGTTTTCTGTCTTTGTGCTACTGAAATTAATGAGCGATACTTTATTGGTCCCTGTGGGGAAATTCTCTTTTTGCCAACCCCATGCTGATTTCCTTGACACATACAGATGAGAGCAGCCACCTACAGTGCCTGTGGAGCTTGGGGTTAAAGGTCCATAGATGTGTGCTTATTCTGCTGAGGCTCCGGCCTTGAGCCACACAAGCTCCCCCCTTCCCTGATGAGGGACATTCCTGCATCTATACCTCCAGAGCCTTCTTGCTGGTGACAGTGGTGGAGAATGCAGGCACCTGGAGATGCTGGATACTGAACTGTGGGATTTTGCCTGGGAGAGGGAATAGTCCGGGATGGTTGATAGGTTACCTGAACTGCGGCATATTTCAGCAGTCTAGGGCTCGTCCTGCTCTATTCGTCCAATGTAAACTGGAGAAAAAAATAATACATTTAGCTTACCACTGTTTTTGAGCTCTCTCTCTCTCTCCGAGCGTGTGTGCTGTGTCCGTAACCCCCGCTTCTCCCCCTCCTGCTCAGTGCACATACACAAACTCCACCACACATCATGTAGCTGACCAATCACGTGCGGCTTGAACAGAAACAGAGGTAAAAAAACAAAGCGGCTCCAGCTCCCAGGCAGGCTCCGATCGTTCACTTCAAAGGGCCGGTTAGTTCACGATGCGACCGTCACTACTACTCCAGTGTTGTCTTGTATTCCCACTCAAGACTCAGGTGGAATAATAAAAGCCATCGATCTGCAAAGTTTATGCATGGCTTTTATTTTTTTCCCACCTTACTCTTCTCCTTCAGGTTACAGAACAATCATCAAAACTGCACTGCTTTCCAACTGGCCCGTTTGAGTAGGGGCGTGTCAATTAGTGCCTCCTCCACTCAACTAGGAAAGCACCATTTGCACCACGTACAGTTCACTGCATGCCCATGCAGTAAAGTTTAAACCTGCTGGCAGCCTTCTTCAATCAAATTAAAACAGCTCATAACTTTGATTCTTCCCCATTCTCTAGTTCTTATACGTTTTCTAATAATAAGTTTCAGTTTGCACATTTCATCTGAGCATTTACTTGATTTGTTAAAAATCACGTTAATCGTCAGCTAAGTCCAGCAGTTACAGTAGGCTGCTTGTGCTTGCCTGCTAGTTACTGGATTGGCTGCTAGCTAGTTAAGTCGCCAGTCTAGTTACTTCAGTTGTCTTGTAAAAAGGTACACAGTCATTGTGATACAAACAGTTTTATTAACTGGTTAGGTAACACAAACAAGAGCAATGCATAGGCGGCTCATTGAAAAGCACACACCCCTGCCGCAGTGCATTTTTCTGAATCCACTGCTGAACCCAGCACTGCTGCTACCAACACGGAGCAGAGCACCTTTGCATCCACGTCGGGGACTGCAAATGTACGTCCTCCACCACAAGACCTCCATAGGCCTATAGACATGTACTGGTGATTTCATATTTATCAAAGTTTATGTTTTTAACAGCTGTATAAAGTAATGTTATTTTTTGTACAAATCAAATCTGGTGAAACAAAATAAAAAATGTACATTTTCAGGGTTGCCACCTCTCACGCATCTGGCGTGACATGCTTTCAGACTCACACGCTCACGCAAGAAATCTTTTGGCAAATATATATTATTCCGTTGTAAATCTAAAATTAGCTCCATCAAAAGCATTGGGGTGCTTTAGAAATCATAAAACTATTTACGAGGTAATAAAGCTGTTACATACATGTAGATGTGTGTAGACTTGTCTCGAGTTGAAAATGTCACTCCAGTCAGCTGACCAAAGTTGGCAACCCGGCTTTTTTTTTTTTAAATCATAAGTAAAATGCATTTTCGGCTGAAGGGGTTTGTCCTTCCGTTTGCATTGTTACTCCAACAATTATACAACAAATGAGAAAACATCAGTCCACACCTACAGATATGGATACAAAAGATTGATTAAAGATAGTTTTGCCCCCCAAATAAGCCAAACGACATTCTGGTCACACCTCTGGTTAGAGATACTCCCCTGATCAGTCTACCCACCACCAGATGTGGCAAACGGTACCTGCTGGCCCCCCAGCACTGGCTCCAACCCAAGTCCCACATTCCACAGTAGGTGGCAGCCCTGGATTATTTACTGCACTCCCTCCTCCAGGACGTATGGAAAGTGCTCAGCAGATACTTTAAACCCAGCTGCAACATCTGAGGTCCTAGACCAGAACTCTTTAAATCTGGACCTCAATTCCAAATCCAGGCTTTATTTTCAGTTCTCCCAGGTAGTTAGTTTAATAATTGCCGATTGTGATTGGCCACAGTAGCTTCACATCCAGCTCACGGGCAAGGGAAGGCTGGAAAATCAGCAGTGCTCAGACCTTGACAACCATAAATTGAATACCTCTGTCCTAGACCAAGACCGTGCAAACCATCAAAACCGCGCCCGGAGGAAGACAATTTGGGGGGGCCACAGGAGATCTGAAGCAGCCCTGGTCTGTAGGATGAGCACTTACCCACTAGCCCCAATATGGGCCCAGGGTTAGGGTTAGGGGTTAGGCTTAAGGTTAACGTTTAGGGTTAGGGGTTAGGGTAAAGGTTAACGTTTAGGGTTAGGCTTAGGGTTAGGGTTAGCTTTGGGATCCAGTGACACAAATTAGCCGGACACTTCACCTACACAGTCCACCTGCAGTGTTACCCCATGATTGCTGTCCTGGATTTTGGGAGCACCATCACCATTGCCCACCCCCCCTGTCCTAAAGCAGCCTCCCCAGTGGCCTCTGTCCCCTTCATCTGCTTGCATGGCGATATGACAGTCATCTTGGCACTCAAAGTGCACATTGCTGGCTCATAGTATCAGTGCACAGTAATTATAATTATACTTGCAGTTAAAAAATAAAAAACTTCAGATAGTGATACAAGTGATACAAAAATCTGATAGTGATATAAGGACAATGTTTGGAGAAGCAGTGACCAGAAAACCAGGAGTCTCATTTATCAAACGCACATATGAACAGTTTTGTGTGCATGTGTACGAATGTGCGTATGTACAAGGGCTGTTTCATAAGTAAGGTCTCCTACCACCTTGCATCTCTGGAAGTGGGAAAAAAAGTTTGCTTATGCATTGGGGAGCCGATACTGTGCACAGTGTGCAGTGTAAACAAGCTTGTTTTCAGCTCAGCGCTCAAAGCCCTTAAGCAGTAGTGCTCATTAGTGGTGAGTGCTACATCCATGTGACATATAAATAGGTGTTCAGTAATAAAGTTTTTCATACTAGAAGGTTGCATGCGAGTCGAAATTCGTAGGAAAGGGGTGTGATTTACAGATAATTTCTGGCTCAAGGAACGGTGAATCACGAAAGGTATTGTGAAACCTCATAAGCACTCAAGTAACACGTCTGCAGAATCAGGCCTGAAAGAAAAACTTTTTGCATCAAGACAATGCAAGGCCGCATAACAGTGGACAAATAAAGAAAACAGTCACAAGCCTGAAATTCACAATTGTTCCATGCTCTCCTTTCAGCCCAGACTTGGGACTGTCCAACTTCTGATTATTCCCACAATCGAAGGAGACATTTTTCCACATTTTTCCTCAGATGGTGAAGTTGAAGCTGCTGTGCACAAATGGATAAGAAACCAACCAGAGACTTTCTTCGTGGATGGAATGAAGAAATGGATGGACTGTTTGGGAAACTGTGTAGCAGTAAATGTGGAATGTGTTGAAAAATAAATGTACAATGTTTAAGAAAAGTAGGCTTCCTACACTTTGATATCCATCCATTCATTTTCTGAAACCGCTTGTCTTGTTCAGAGTCGCAGGGGGTCCGAAGCCTATCCCAGAGGCTATGGGCACAAGGCAGGGAACAACCCAGGATGGGGCACCAACCCATTGCAGGACGCACTCACATACACACACACACACACACACTCACACACCTATGGGCAATTAGGTAACTCCAAGCAGCCTCAGCATGTTTTTGGACCATGGGGGGAAAATGGAGTAATTGGAGGACCCCCCCCACAATGACACAGGGAGAACGTGCAAACTCCACACACATGGAACCCTGGCAGAGACTGAAACCCTGGTCTTAGAGGTGTGAGGCAACAGTGCTAACCACTGCGCCACCATGCTGCCCCCTGTTTTGATAACATTTTTGTTATTTTACATTTTCAGAAACTTATTTTATGCAATTGGAGACCTTATCAGTCAACACAACATTTTTATGTATAGAATGGTATTTATCATTTTCTTCTGCTGCAAATGTATATTGTATATTGTGATGCCCAGCAGACCCAGGCTCTGGAGAGGCAGGCAAGAAACAAGGCAGAATCTTGACACATGAGGCTCTTTTATTAACAGCCCATAAAATGGTTCACACACTAGATCAGACAGTAACAACACACCACCTTCTCCCATCTACACACAGCCCACCGTGCTGGCTCCTTTAACCACCCCAACATGACACGGTGGGTACAGTATTTGTTAAGCTAACATTACAAACATTAGCAGTGCATATGACATTACCAGCAGGGAACACGCAATGCACAGAACATGGCACGGTCATTACCAGCAGGGAACACGCAATGCAGAGAACATGGCACGGTCATTACCAGCAAGGAACACGCAATGCACAGAACATAGCACAGTCATTACCAGCAGGGAACACGCAATGCACAGAACATGGCACAGTCATTACCAGTGACACTGTACAGGGGCTGTGATGCCGATGCAATTTTAAGCATCATAGCAAAGGGTTTGTGTTCTTATTTCAATGTGATGTTTCAGTTTTGTATTTTTGAATCATTTAGCAAAAATGTCTAAAATTCTGTCTTTCGTTTTTCATTGTTCATTATGTGGTATTGAATGTAGACTGATTTGAAATGAATTTAAACAATTTTAGCGTAAGGCTCCAACAAAAGGTGAAGCAGTCTGAATACTCTCTGAACCCACTGCATATCTCTTAACGGTTTCCATTTCTCCAAAGCATTCTTCTTTTGTGTTGTTCAACTTGGGGTAATACAGGAGTTATATGCCCATAACTCGTTCAATGATGGTGTTTCTTTATTGAAATTAATTTTGCCGTGCATGCACAATCACATTTAGAATACATGACATTTATCAACATTCATTTTGTACGGCCGTTCATGCACACCAGTAATTGTCACTACAGAATCTGAGTCAATCATAGATGTGAGTTGTGCATGTGCTGCATGATCTGCGTCATTCGTGTTAAATTATTCAAGTATTAAACTATTCGAATAATAAAGGACTTTAAACCATCTACCAAATCTGCACCCTTAGCACATATAGAAAATTACAGTCCATCTCATGTATTTGCATAAATTTTCATAAAATGGCTGATTACCGTTAATTATCTGTATTGATGCTGAAAAAGTCCCTTGCTGGAACTGGACATATATGATTTTTATTACGATTTGGTTTAATTGGTTTTTAATTTTCATAATTTTTTGTTAGTTTTACTTAATTTTTAGTGGCTTTCATTTGGCTTTCAGCACTCACACATGCGTGATAAATACCAATTTGCTTGTGCATGCGAGCAATTCTTACACACCCGTATAGGACTTGTCCCGCGCATTCTTTGATAAATGAGACCCCAGATCATGAAAAGCTTGTCTAGCAAGTCACTGAGGTGGAACCACACCTCTCCCTCTAGAAACAAACAACCTTCTGCAAACAAATTTGCTTTGTGTCAGATTAGCAGGAATCAGCAGGATATATTCTCATTTCCATTCTTTGAATAATTCAGTTGATAACTACACTCTACTTGTAAACTGTACTTTTTCAACTCTTTGTAAAAAACTTTAGCTAAAGGCAATTGTAAATATTTAACTATTGGCTTTCTAAGCACTGTGCTTTGTCTGTATTCATGACTTGAATATACAATATATTTACTACTGGAAGATCAAAGGCAGATAGTTATTAAATAATCAGCCTTGTTTTATTAAAATGTTGCATAATTTATTGGCAGTGACTAAAATATTCTGAAGTAAATTCATGGCATATACCCATATATGCAGAGGCAGACGGGAGCACACCTGAAGCACACAGGTGTTGCGGTTGAACCCATCCCCAGGTGTCGTGGGCTATCAAGGAAACACCGATGAAGGAGGGTGCCCACCTGATGACCCCAGTGAAGCTTTTGCTCCTCATGCAGTCGCTGAAAACACATCGATTGCCTCGTCCCCACCCCAAAACATCAAGAAAACATCAAGAAAGTGCTGATTATCTTAGGGATTGTATCAACAAGTCCTTTAGCTAAACCATAGATAACTAAGTAAGAAATAATAAGTATGATAATTAGCATCTTAATATTTTAAGTATTTTTGATAGTAAAGATTACTCTTTATTAAATAATTAATACAATGATTTACTTTTTAAGCTCTCTTTTAGCCCACCAACTTGCTTTACTTATTAAACAACACTGTATATGTAAATACTGTAGGTATCCAAATTATATCCTGTCGTGTCAGATATTTTTCCTGCTTATTTCTGTTTTCTCCATTCCCAGTGGGACAGTGGACATGGTACTATTTCTGTTAGCTTTTGATTCACTGAGTTTAGAAGTGAAAGTGACTTTAAACCAATGGAATAGTTTTTGAACTTGCTAGTTAGATTTTTCAAGAATTAAATTTAATTTCGAATTAAATAAAACAAGCAAAGAGCAGCGTGTTGCAAAATTCATTCATCAGTAATTACTACTAAAAATGTAATTTGACAATTTAAGACATAATTCAATAGCTTTCAAAATTCAACACCCTGTTTTTCAACTCTGAGTGAACT